>CM048744.1:978678720-978971220 GCA_026315105.1 Locusta migratoria | reverse complement strand
CCGGCAATATCAACTTGTATTGGCGACAGTAATTCAAAGAAAGGTGATTTAGACATCCTCAAGTAATTAAAAAACCTGTTTTCGTCCGAACAAAGTTCATGAAAAAGAGTATAGTACAATCTATTACATTCCCTTAATAATAGCATAGGGTGCACACGCACAATTCTCTTCCTTCGCCGTCTCTTTTTCAGGAGGAGCATATGTGTATATTTGTTGTGGGACATGTTGCTCCGTCACCAGCGCACAGCTGACTGGCTGCTGAGTGTGATACAACAGGCCCCGCATCACTCGCTGCCCCACTGCGCCGCCGCCAGTGGCCAACACCAGCTAGAAGACAAGCCCTGACAACAGGCGGTGCCTACGTCACACTTAGAGGCCGCGGCCGCCATCTGACTGGCGTGCCCCAGCCAACAGCCTGTGAGGAGGCGGCCGCGGCCTCTAGGTGTGACGTAGGCACCGCCTGTTGTCAGGGCTTGTCTTCCAGGCGGAGTTACAGTGGCTGCCGGCGACCAGTCGCCACGGCAGCCAAACTGTTAATAAACTGAGCAAGGCGACTGGCTGCCTAGTGCAATGAGGCCCTAACGGTAACGGAAACCAGTTGTGAGGGAGGCGAGAATCCCAATAAAGTTACTTCGCAAAGGAGAATTGTCGGTCAGTCCAATTCTACGGTCACTCATTTGTAAATACGAAAATGTAAAGCTTGTCGCTGGTTGAATAATCTATTCTGTGGCAAACTGATTGTATGAAACTGATGTATGAAAGACGAAATACAAGTCATTTCTTATGAATGAAAGATTTCTGATGGATGAAAGAAAAAATCAAAAATGTTTCTTATTTTTATACTTTTTTTTTTTTACTTTGTATCGCAAATGAAACAGTTGAAAACAGGTAATACACTCAATTCAATGTTAATAGCTGCAGCATGAAAACAGAAAAAAAACGTTAATTGCCCGAACGTCATTAACTTTTGGCCCCATTTATATTAGTAAAAAAATGCTCATGTTTAAAATTCAAAAGGCGATTTTCCATCAACAAATTTGACCTTGATTTTTCGAAAACTACTGTGTACCAAAAAGCCGAAACACGTGTCCTTCTATATGCAATACTACCCGAAAACCCGGCGTTGCCCGGGTATTTATTTCTTTATTAATTCCTGTCATTTTTCAAGTATATATTTATTTGTATAAGGGCTGTATGTCTGTAAAATCCCTTGGGAATATAATTAGTAGTAAAGAAGAAATAGATACTAACTTCATGCGTGATGCGTGAAAGTTACTGTTTATGTGGTCATCTCTCATGACCTACGTGTCGCACTGCCATAAAATTTAGAAGATACACTTCACTATAAGCATGTATACTGTCTGTAAAATTTCTTGCGGCTACAATTTGTAGTGTAGAAATTATAAATTGTAACGTCATATCCAATGCCGTAGTTTTAGTCCTTAATCAGCGGTAAAGTAGTAAGCGAGAAACTTTTTCCGTTTCATCATTTTGCTATGGTTGTCAGCGAGAATTTTTTTTTATAAAGGTTTGAAATTATGTTTAAAGTTTGTTGCAAGTCGCTAAGTACTGCCATTCTCATACAGTGTATTTCGAAAGTCTCGCCGCATTATATGACATTTTTTGCGATTTCTGTTAGTTATGACGTAATATCTTTTGAACCGTGTGCCGTATGTGATTCTTAATCACGCAGCAATTGTTTAGGAGAAAATGAGCAGCATTGTCGCAAAATGCAGCAGTTTTTCGCGCATCTCATTGTTTGTGACTTCATATCTCGTGAACTATGTATCGTATGTGATTCTTACACTTACCGTGACCGTCCTCATGGATTGAAGCTTACGTGTACAAAATTTCATAAAGATTGGAACAAAACTGTAGATTTGTATGCAACACGTACAAATATACGGACACTCTGCTTTATATATTAGATGGTACGCCTATGCAAAATTCGATCGAAATCGGTGACCCAAATGCCAAACCATCTCCTTGTTTGTGGTATGTTCTTCAATCTTTCAACATCCGCTTCCCGCTCTTCATATTGCAGGTGCTCATAGTCCTTCGCATGGATGGTATTGTAATACCGTTTTAAATTAAACTTATCGTTAATGGTTTTGAAGTGTGCTAAGCATTTTCAGACACTCGCATATAAGAAACATACACTTCTTACTCTGAGGTATTGTACATCAACGTTGATGTGTCTGCTTTTCGCTTTGAAGCTTTAGCACCAAATTTCTTCGACGAGGTGGGCACACGCGCTCGCATCAAAAGCCGGGTCCACACGCTACGATCTGTCTGCGCAAATCTCTGAACACTTTTCAAATCGTTGCGTGTGGACAGCACATTTGCACAGATATGAGATGTGCGCAAACCTGGAAGTTGGAGTTGGAGGTTTGAGCAACATTGCTCAAATCTTTGGGTTCAATTCACATCTGCGCAGACAAGTTAGAAAGTGTTGACAGGAGATCGCTGCAAATCTGTCTCAGTGTATACTTTTTTCGTGTGCTTACTATGTTGACAGTGGATGAAAATGGCTGAGAACTGAAAATTCCGACTGGCAAACAAAGTTATCCGCAGCTTATTGGCCACATATATAAAGCGAAGTAGGCGTACAGTGTTTCAAACGTATCTAAAACCCTGACAATTTTATTTGTATCTCGTCAGAAGGTAGGCCTACTTTACTTGCCTTCATGAAATCATTCTTCTGGGCCGCGTGAATAGCTTCACAAGTGTTGGGGATGATTTAACTCAATGCTTGTTTGGAAATTGCTGTTGAAAATTTGGGGTCGTTATAGGTCCTTCCTGTGTCCAGGAATCTTAATGCAACTGTCAGCCAATCATGTGGAGAAATATATCTCCTCATACAAGTGTCTTTACGTATTCTGCGAGGAGTTACCAGTTTCAAGAGATAATTATAAGTTGGCACATCCATTCGCAAATAATTACGCCAATCATAGGGTTTGCACTCCACCTCACGATGTAGAATAAATAACATGTGTCAACTGCCTTCTTTTAAGCAGTCAATGCCTAGACCATTTCTGTTTATTGCAGTTTGTTTGCACTTCTCTCTCTCTCTCTTTTTTTTTTTTTTTTTTTTTTTTTTTTTGCAAGACACGTTACAAATAGTGCCGTAAAAAGATTTTCTCCATCACTGAAGGAATAAACTTCGTAAAAAAGCTTATCGTATTCGTTTGCCATTCAGATTGCAGTCTGTACTACCTAGTTTCTTTTTTCACCGAAAGATGTCGGGCGCGAGAATTTACAGCGTTATGAACACCCGTCCACACGCAACGATTGGTGTACACAGAGATTTGCGCAGACAAATCGTTGCGTGTGGACCCGGCTTAAAGCCTAGCCGGAACGACGTAGTTCTCAGTCGTGTGAAGACAGTCCCTGTAACACCTGCCCTGCTCTGCAGTAAGTCACCGAGATTGTGCCGGCTTGGGGTGAGTCCTTTTCTTCCAGAGTTTTACAGGGCACAGCGGTGTTATTCCTGACCGCTTGGGATGCTGAGGCGTAGGGTACAACGGCTGATGGTGATGGGGGAAACTGACGGCACAGCAGTACTTCACCGACAGTATTAGTTCTGACATGATGCCTCTTTGTATCGTGCTGCCATTTTTCAACTACACAAAGCTAATCTACACACATCCCACAGGTCTCTACGATCTGTCTGCGTCATACTGAGGTACCGTCGTACGTACCCAGGTGGGGCATCTGTGGAACCAACTAAGACTAGTGTCAAGTGGAAGATACAACTGTGGTCCAGATTATAATAGAGAATATGACGGTTTTACGGCACCCTGCTTAATCCAATCCGTGAATTCACTAGGAGCAGAGGGTGCAACATAATACTGATTAGTGACTTCAAAGTCACAAGTTCTTCGTAATTTTTACTCAAATTCGTAGTTACTCAAAATCCTATTATACGTAAAGTCTCATTAATCACCGCGAAAGGTAGCTATGTAAGGGTGAAGTCTGCGATTCATATCTTTGCTCCGCGGGAGCATCTTTGGTCGGTGCGCGTTCCCGCGTTTGAGCAGTATCAGTGCAGTAGTGGTTGTTGTCCGGACTCTGAAGTGTGAGCAGGCAGTCTAAGAATGAAGTTGTATATCGCAGCATGAACTTGGCACGTTTCTTAATGAATTTTTCTATGTATAAAGATGTTAAGAAAATAATTGAATCTGATATGTACCTTGACAGTATGAAGATTAGAGGTAAGAAGCATTATGCTGCTATTATCGTCCGCATTGCGTAGATATGATCCATGTTTGTGCTGCAGGAATTTTATATGCTCTTTTTGAGAGTGCAGAAAGTGAAGGAACTAAAGTTTGGTGTAAGGCTTTCCCTTACAGTTTTTGAACAACATTGTTTAGAGTCTTGTTCAATATAGAGGATTTCAACTTAAAAGCATTTCATATCTACTTCAAGTTATCCATATACCCATAAACCCCATTAATTGTTTTTCTACAAACATGGATGAAATATTTTTATTGCAGTAAGTGAATTCGCCAGCACCTTCGCGGTTTCAGTGGTTAGTTTTCTGTCCCTTAGTAGCAGGAGAGTTGACAGCAGTGGCACACGCTGTTCCCTTGTGCACAGGTAGGCCACAAAGACATACAGTGCTAACCCTTGAAACAAATATTTCAAGAGGAACTGTTACATTCTGATTTAATTGTCAATCTGTCTCTTCAGCACTACGCTTGCATCGTACTATTCAAAGTCTTATCTAATGATACAGGTGTTTTCTTACCAGAGGTCAAGATGCATATTCCATTAACAAAGTTACACTATCAGGATTTGTTTTATTTTTTATTTATTTTGTTGTTGCTCAAAGTCATCTTTATTCATTTTGATGAGTGTTCAGTCAGATTAGCGTGTTATGATACAAGTGCAGATGAACAATACCAATTACTGATTATAAATTATTTTATTAACAGCTTTCACTTAACAGAATTGTATGTCATACAAACAACAGTGACGCGTTCATTGATGAAGAGAAACACCCCCTTTTTTATGGATAGCTTTCAACCGTTCGTATGCTAAAATTTAAAACTTGTGAAAATTGCCTTCGTTGTATCAGAGATTACAAAAACAGATGGACAGGATGGTGATGACGGAGTATCCGTCAATGAAATCTCCTCGGATAATTAGTGAAGTTGCGGCATCGTATTGGGGCAACGTTTCGAAGAATTTCCGACACGTCGTGATCAGGCGGAGATTACGTATACGATTACAGATGGTATCGTGTCCACAAGTGATAAGGCGAGAAGCCTTGAGGAGTGTGGTGGTGTTCTGCAGCGTCCTGTTGGCGGCTAACATTAGCCTTTTTACGGCGCGGCGCTCTATTTCAGGAGGCCTGTGCCCGGCCACCTGAAGTATTCACGACTGCCCCGGCGGCCGGCTGCAGTTTCCAGGGCGCGTGACGTTCAGCTGAGCGGCAGACGACAGACGACAGCTAGCTAGTAGCTAGTAGCCACTGCTCTGCTGCGCTGACGTCTCTCTCAACCCGTGACACAAGACATCTACATGCGACAGCGCGCGCCAAACGCCTGGCGCTTCTGACGTTTTATTTGGGCCACACTTCACATCCTAATTGTAACGCTGTATGGTTGCATGCCAGTTCACACAACAATTGTTTCTTAAGGAAAAACGTAGAGGCTGAACACCAAGTCCTTCAACATTTAAATACGAGGTGCGTCCAGAAAGTAAGTTCCGTTTGGTAATAAAATGTTTCAAATGTTTGTATAGTCTATGGGACTCTTCGAACTCTCTACAGGCTTTGAGGATCGGGTGTTGAAACTACTTGGCTGTCTCCTTGCGAGGAATGTCGAATGCATGGCAAGAGCACTGACACCGGCCAGGAAGCCCAGTGTGAACCGTGGTATCGGACACAACGGAGTTGACCAAGATAGCATCATAAGATTGTTTTCAGGCAAAATGGCTACACAGATCATCAGACCAATGGAGCTTTCCAATTTGGCCAACCACGTGAACCACCCAAGGACACTTCTAAATCGGTTGCTTTTTTATCCGATGCGGGATGTGGTCCACGTTTTAATGACGAGTTCTTACACCTGACCCTGTTAGCTCAAAATGTTCAAATGTTTGTATAGCTTATGGGACTTAACTACGGGGTCATCAGTCCCTAAACTTACAAACTACTTATGAACTAGCTAATCCTAAGGACGGCACAAATACCCATGCACGAGGGGGGATTCGAACCCCCTACCGTAGCGGCCGTGCAGACCGTGACTGTAGCGCCTCAGTCCCCTCGGCCACCGTGGCCGGCCCGTTTGGTAATAAAATGAACTTGTACACAGATACAGAAGAAATTTTTATGGCACAAAATTCTACAACTCTTAAACTACTTTTCCACATAACTGCCGAAATTTTGCAGGCATTTGTCATAGCGTGGCACCAGGTTTTATATACCTTCTTCATAGAAATCTGCCGCCTGTGTCTTCAACCAGTTGGGAACAGTTTCTTTCAGCTCGTCGTCACTGGTGAAGTGATGACCGCCAAGGAAAGACTTGAGATGTCCTGGATCTTGTCACCAATCGCGTGAACCAGTTCTTCTGTAACCAAAGGTGGACGCCCACTTCGTTCTTCATCGTGCACATCACTACGCCCGCCATTGAACTGTCGGACCCATCTGCTCACCATCGATTCACTCATCGCATTTGGTCCGTAAACATCGCAAATTTGCCGATAAATTTCACTTGGTTTCACTTTCCTCCCATTCACAAAACCGAATCACCGACCTGATTTCACAAGCGGCGGGATGTTCAATCAACGCCGACATTTCAAACTAGCACAACAAAGCGTACGTAACTGACAGCGATCTCCAAATGGCGCACGTTCTTCTCCTTGATACACATCGTCTACAGCGCATGTGAGGAACTGCAATCGCAGCTCTGCAGCGGAGATAAATTGAAACGGAACTTACTTTCTGGACGCGCCTCGATGTACCAACACACTTCACCTGTGGTCACTCCTAACTTTCAATTACCTGTTTCCCACACTGCGAAAATTGAATAAACGAATTTATAGAGGAGAAAATTCTCTACAACTTTGTTCCCTTGTGTTTTTTTCCCCTCCATATTTCGTATCGTTTGAGAGATATTTGCAAAAATAACGGAGTTTTGACACCCTCCATTCAATTAAAGAAAACCAGCTATTCGCAGATGTCACGTGACATTCCTCGCCCAGAACTGTCTCTGGCATACGCCATCTCGCGTTGCGTATTTGATGATTTTCTTATTGTGACTTACACGTTGACAATTCAAAGCAATGGCGCACTGAAAAATTGACAAAAACACGTTATTCGTACGATAAATGATAATCTAGTGTCTACGAATGCCCTATTAGCTTCAGTTAACAACGGCCATCAATAGTATGAGATTGAAGAACGCAATTACTACATCTTCATCTACATACATACTCCGCAATTCACCGTAAGGTGCGTGGCGGAGGGTACACTGTACCACTACTAGGCATTTCCTTTCCTATTCCACTCCCAAATAGAACGAGGAAAAAAAGAATGCCTATATGCCTCCGTACGAGCCCTAATTTATCTTGTCTTTGTGATCTTTACGCGAAATGTAAGTAGGCGGCAGCAAGATCGTACTACACTCAGCTTCAAATTCCGGCCCTCTAAATTTACTTAACAAAAATTCACGAAAAGAACGTTGTCTTTCTTCCAGCGATCCCCAATTGAGTTGCCGGAGCATTTCCGTGACACTCGCGCATTGGTCGAACCTACCGGTAACAAATCGAGCTGCTCGCCTCTGAACCGCCTCTATGTCTTCCTTCAAACCGATCTGCTGCGGATCCCAAATACTTGAGCAATACTCAAGACGTGGTCGTACAAGCGTTTTATACGCGGTCTCCTTTACAGGTGAAGTACATCTTCCCAAAATTCTCCCAATAAACCGAAGTCGGCTGTCTGCCTTACTCACAACTGTCCATACATGCTCGTTCCATTTCATATCGCTCTGCAATGTTACGCCTAGATATTTGAACGACGCGACAGCATCAAGAAGCTCACTACTAATGCTGTATTCGAACATTATAGGATTGTTTTTTCTACTCATGCGCATCACCTTACATTTTTCTACATTGAGAGCTAGCTGCCATTCTTCGCACCAACTAGAAATTTTGTCTAAGTCAACCTGTATGCTATTACAGTCAGTTACAGACGACACCCTCCCATACACCACAGCAATATCAGCAAACAGCCGCAAATTACAACTTACTCTGTCCATCAGATCATTTATATAGATAGAAAATAATAGCGGTCCTATCACACTCCCCTGGGGCACGCCTGACGATACACTCGTCTCTGATGAACACTCGCCGTCGAGAACAACGTACTGCGTTCTTTTACTTAGGAAGTCTTCCAGCCAGTCACAAATCTGTGAACCTATTCCATAAGCTCGTATTTTCGTTAGCAGTCTGCAGTGTGGCACCGCGTCGAACGCCTTTTTGAAGTCGAGAAAAAAACAATCCGCCTGTTGCCCTTCGTCCATGGCTCGCAAGATGTCATGTGAGAAAAGGGCAAGCTGAGTTTCACATGAACGATGTTTCCTAAACCCGTGCTGATTCATGGAAAGAAGCTTTTCCGTTTCAAGGAAATTTACTATATTCGAACTGAGAATATGCTCCAAAATTCTACATGAAACTGATGTCAACGATATCGGTCTGTAATTGTATGGGTCAGTTCTCTTTCCTTTCTTATAAACGGGAGTCACCTGCGCTTCTTTTCAATCACTAGGAACTGTGCGCTGAATTAAAGATTCCGATAAATACAAGCTAAGTAGGGGTCCAATGCCGCTGAATAGTCTTTGTAAAACCGAACTGGTATTCCATCCGGACCAGCAGACTTTTTCGTATTTAGTTCTCTCAGGTGCTTCTCTACACCGGAAATGCAACAGCCTTAGCTTTCTCAGCAGCTTTCTAACATTATTATTATACCACGGTGGATCTTTTCCATCCTTAATCGTCTTTACTGGTACATATTGTCTAAACCTTTATTTACAATGCCCTTTAATTTAGTGCACAATTCCTCTACATCCATAGTCCCGGAATTAAACGATGCCCAGTCATTTTCTAAGTGCGATCGTAACATTTGCTTATCGGCTCTTCCCAACAAAAACACGCTCCTAGCCTTCTTGATTGGTTTATGTAATTTGGTCACCATCGACGCTATGACGATATCATGATCACTAATTCCTGTCTACACAGACATCGTTAATAAGATCAGGCCTGTTCGTGGCTATAAGGTCTAGAATATTTCCATTGCGCGTGGGTTGTCGGTTTAACTGCTCAAGACTAACTGCTAGCTCTAGCGTAGTGGGCAATTTATTTGACTGTGACGCTGAAGATCAGTGGTTCGGAACCCGCCATTACCTATTTTTTTCTACAAGTGTTTCAGACACTCTTATTAATTAATTTTTTATTATTTAGATTATTATTTTGGTCCAAAGTATTTGAAAAACTTATAAAACTACAAATCTAAAGTGGGCCGTAAAACACGTCAGTTCCAGCTAGAAATAATGTTTGTTTTTTTAAGAAAAAGAATTACTTACTTTCATCCCACATATTATAGGAACGCAAAGCAGGATACACACACTGATTTCATTGATGTACCTTTCGCATTATGTTCGCAATGAGGGCCTACACCAATTTTAGACCCCCCCCCCCTTTTTGAGAGAGAGAGAGAGAGAGAGAGAGAGAGAGAGAGAGAGAGAGAGAAACGGATGCCTCCTTTGAGTGGAAGCTGATAGTTTTCTACGCGGTCTATGCCGAAGAAAGCAGCCCCCTGTGGCAGATTGTCAACATCACACACTGCTCCAGTACTACGTAGCGAGACAAAACCGCAGATATCGATCTACACTACTAATTGGTGGAGTGGGCGCTAGAGCGCACTCTCACTACTCGGCGGTGCTGCCATCTGCGCAGAGTGGCGCTCAACTACGGTTCGAATTCTGGCGCGCCGAAATAGCGCGGCGCTCTCGTAATTTGATTACGACAGCCGCAACATGGCCGTGTTCCGCAAAAGCAATAAAACAACGGAACGGCGGACAAAATGATGCGGAACGGCTGCTCGCTACTTGTTTACTGCTAAAAGCGCAAACGAGCGCTCGGAGACTATGCAATACCAGCCGTAGGCGCCATTGCTGCCTCTAATACTAGGTTCTTTTCATTTACAAAAGTTACGTAAGCGGCGCCAAACACTGCAGATAGTCGAAATATAAACAAACTAAAGAATAGCTGAAATTTTATACTTTATCAATATGTCAAACGAACAAAGTGATATTAAATTACAGTAATTTAGCTTTGCTGCAGTCAGTAACAACCTCCTACTATTCGAACTACTAGCGAAGTTAAGCTGCAAGGCTCAGATGTGAGAAATACACAAATAGCTCAGTTGGTAGAGGCACCTACTGACGAAATGCACTAGCTTAAGGTTCAAGCCGCGGTTCAACTCACTGTTTTCAACTGCCAGTAAGTTTCAAATACGTGTGCACACTGCTTCGAGGTCGGCATTTATTTTCGTAACAATGTGTCACGATACTTACAGGAAAAATGTTTTTAATCTTAAGGCAACGTTTCTCAACCTGTGCGTCGCGACCCACCATGACACAACTAGGGGTTCAGTAATGCTAAAACGTATGCTAAATTGCAATATATTTAACGTTAAAAGTTCCCTGCGTAACAACCTTTATGAACTGATCATAGATTGGTTTTTTTTTTTTTTTTTTTAATACAGTGTGTAAATGATTAATAAGCGCAAAGTCTGTAAACTGATTTGAGGAACCAATCTATAGGTAAAATAACTTAATGCAATAAATAATTCTGAAAAATTCGAAAAAGACGTCGTCTTTATAAATTGTCTATACAGTGGGACCTTTGAAGAATGAGCATAAATCGCTTCTGAATCTTGCCTGAATTGTGAAACCAGTCGTTAAGCAAAACTTTTTTCTGCCGGAACTATCGCAAATCATGTAAAATGGGGTAATGTGTATCGTTTCATTCCAAAAAATACAAAAAAACTTCCGCCAACAATTTAAAATAAAACTGACGTAAAAGAAAGAAGATTAAATTTGTTATCTCAAATAACAAAGCTTTGTTACGGTTCGTGAGGAGGGGGAGGTCGTCAGAGTAAATTATTCGTAAGAGGGAGGCCAGAGTATTTTTATTTGGAAGGGGGGGGGAGGGTCGCATATTCGAAAAGGCTGAAAAACGCTGTTGTAAGCAACATACCTGCAGTTGTCAACAGTCCCTAGGCTTACAAACTGATTCCAACTAACTTACGCCAAGGGCAACACACACACACACACACACACACACACACACACACACATATATAATTCCCGAGGGAGGATTCGAACATCCGACGGAGAGCAACGGCGCGTTCCACAGTAAGGCAGCAGCGCTTACAAAATCGCGCTGACGTGTTTTACGGCCTACTTTAGATTTGTAGTTTTGTAAGTTTTTGCAAACATTTTGGGCCAAAATGATAATCTAAATAATAAAAAATTAATTACTAAGAGTTCTGAAACACTTTTAGGAAAAAAAGTTATAATGGAGGGTTCCGAACCACTGACCTTGAGCGCCACAGTCCAATGCACTGCCCACTACACTACGGCTAACAGTTAGGGGTTGCGTTCTTTTATATCATACTACAGATGTCCGTTGTTAACTGATGCTAATATGGCATTTATAGACACTAGGTTATCATTTATTGTACGAAGAACGACGTGTTTTTGTTAATTCTTCAGTGCGCCATTGCTTTGAAATGACAACGTATAAGTTACAATAAGAAAATCATCAAATATGCAACGCAAGATGGCGTATGCCTCAGTGTTCTGGGCGAGGAATGTCACGTGACATCTGCGAACAGCTGGATTTCGTTAATTCAATGGAGGGTGTCAAAACTCCGTCATTTTTTCAAATATCTCTCAAACGGTACGAGATATGAAAAAACATTAGGGAACAAAGTTGTAGAGTGTTTTCTCCTCTACAAATTCGGTTATTCAACTTTCGCGTGAGATGAACGGTTTATTTGTAATTAAAATTGTATTACAAACGGCTTTTTTTTATATTACTAACGTATTTATTGTCCGAAATATTTAAAAAAGCGAGGTTCTGATCTCTGGTAGCCAACAATTATGTCTGTAAAATTGGGTGCCGATCGGTTGAACGGTTAGATCTAAAAAGTGGGAACACGTTACAGCCAGACAGACATCGCCAAATCGCCGTTATTTTTGCTAATACCTTTGAAACGCTACGAGATATGGAAAAAAATAACAGAGCAAAGTTGTAGAGAATTTTCTCCTCTACAAATTCGGTTATTCAATTTTCGTGTCAGATGAATGGTTAAGCCGTTATTTTCATTTGAATTTAGAGCTGTCAAAAGGCGATCGCAAAGGCCCACTTTTAGTATTACTACCGTAACCTAAAGTGGGCGAATATTGCGCAGTTAGCGAACAGTCACTAAACTGTGCGCAATTTAAGCGGCGCTTCCCGGGACTGATAGGTGTGGTGTCCCCGGTTGGAATCCGCCCGCAGGATTCGTGATGTGTGTCGGTGTGCCGGCCGGCCTGGATGTAGTTTCCACATCCTTTGACGAATTCAGGCTTGTTCCCCTGCTCTGATGACATCGTTGCAAAAACAATTTCACCATGTGCACACCCTCCACTCTTACGTTTGGGATACACTTCTTTCTTCTGTGCGAGATGCGGCGGATGGACCGCCGTGGAGAAAACGTACATTTAAACAATTAAGAACTGCGGCACATCCGAAAGAAAAGACGTCGCTCCAGGATGCTGCACCTATTCTAAATGCAGATTCAGTTGCGATATTTTGTGTCCGCTACTGGTAGATGTAATCAGACAACGTGGGCATGTGAATATTTGTGCCGGAGTCTCCTGCTTACAAGGCTGTTGAGCTAACCCTTGTACCAAAAGTTCAAATGTTTGTATAGCTTATGGGACTAAACTACGGGGTCATCAGTCCCTAAACTTACAAACTACTTATGAACTACTTACGAACTAGGACGCCACAAATATCCATGCCCGAGGGGGGATTCGAAGCCCCGACCGTAGTGGCCGTGCAGACCGTGACTGGAGCGCCTCAGTCTCCTCGGCCACCGCGGCCGGCACCCTTGTACCGTCCACGCACGCGGGCTTGGAACACCTGCACGGACTACTCAAGCACGTGGGCAGTTCGACCCAAATCCCTACTTTGACCACGACTGTAAATGTATACGTAGAGTAGGGACAGCACAGTGGTGGCAGGACGCTGCTACGCCATTCAAACAGCAAATGGTCCGAACAGGAAAACACAGGTAGATCCAAATAAACTGCTGTTGGTGGCGGAGTTATAGGAGTCTTATGCATCTGGGATTATTTTAACAGATGGATTACGATTTACACTACGACTTTGCTCATTAGACGAGGCTAACTGGGATAGAAGCGGCATGTTATTAATTTTAATGGAAAGGGTGGAATTCCATACAATTAGCACATAATTAGTAGGCCTAAACCCTGATGCAGCGACAAGAAAATTGAGCTGTTAGTTCACTGTCGCTTAAACTCGAGAACGGCTAAACCGAATTGGCTAATTTTGGTCTTGAAATGTTCGTCTAAGTGCAGGGAAGGTTTAAACGGTGACAAAATATGGAAAAGTTGTCCGGAAAAGACGAAAATCGGGAAAAACTGGAACAGATTTTTCCAGTGAGCTACCAATACCGTTCGTCCAATTGCGATAAAATTTTGTACATTTCATGTTAAAAGCAAGAGGATGGTTAGCTTCAAATAAACATTTGGAAAAGTCGCCCGGAAAGCAGGAAAATTTAGGAAAAACCGAAAGCGATTTTTCTTTCTATGAATGAAAGTCAATTGCCACATGGTTGTAAAAGCATCACTTGAGTACGGCTTGACAAGACAAGGTTTGTATGAAATAGATTTTTTGGACAATCTACCGGAAAATTGGAAAATTTGAGAAAAACTGAAAGTGCGTGTTTCAGTGTGTTTTTGATTGAATTCCGACTATAACTGACTATTCGCAGAACAGAGAGGGGACATGCTCTTTCTTTTCTTTTTTTTTTTTTTTTTTTTTCTTCATTATCGTCTTGGAAAAGAATTCAGTAAAAAAATAGGGACAGTTAAAAAGGAAAGCCGCAAAATTCGAACCAAGTTCCTTCGTCAATGTGTTTCTAAATGAACTCAACACTATAAATTGAGAACCGTTCACCCGACTGCGATAAAATTTTGATTATTTGACGTTCAGCGAAAGAGGAACGTTATTATGAACTAAAATTTGGGAAGTTACCCGGAAAATTTGAAAATTCGCGAGAAACTGAAAAGACTTTTTCAATGGGATATCAATATCAATCGTCTGATTGAGATAAAATTTTGCATATTTGACGTTCAAAGCAAGAGTTACGTTCTTATGGATTTCCGGGGAAATTGGAGAAGTCTGAAAAAATAGAGATTTTTCTATGAAATATCAATATTATCCATCTGATTGCGATAAAGTTTTGCACATTCGACATTCAAAGCGAGAAGAAGGTTTGAGTGAATTAAAAGTTTGGAATAGTTGGCCAGAAAATAGGAAAATTTGTGGAAAACTGAAAGAGCTCTTTTCTTTCGGATATCAATATCATACGTACGATTGCGATAAAAGTTTGCACATTTGACGTTCACCGATACTTGGAATATCTGATGATGCCTCTATAAAGCTACTGGGTCCAAAATACATATGATTTAAATTAATATGATTTATATTAAGAGGTAAGTGATACAAAGATCACCGGGTCATCTAGTTACGTTATAAATATGAAACAAATGCTACAATTTTCAAACAGGTCGTAGAATTACAGAAGATTTTCTAACATTCGATACGGGCAAAAATTTACCGGACCCACAGACGGAATGGTACAATTACATGAAAGCCATTCCCCCTGAGCAACATACTAATACAGAATAGGGATAAGGCTGGGAAAATAGCTTGAAGGAACAGAAGATCACACAATTTCTGGCAACAGTAAAATCCCTTGGCGTTTAATACAACGAGAATGATTGGCTGACGCAAATTATGAAATACTGTTTATAATATAAAATACACGGGAATAACGATAATTATGTAAAACAGATTGTTCTCTACCTGCTACATGATACATGTACACTGTCTGTAACGCTCTATCTTGAAATATTGCAAAAAGAGTTTTTCCTGATATTATTTATAGTTGTTAGACACAACTGAATGTCGCTGAGTACAGTTTCTCTTTCAGAAGACAAAATTGAATATTTTAATATTATCGCTGGTCGCTTGCTTGGAAATGTGTAGATAATCCGCCATTAAATTTAGATCAGTTCACTTTCAATTAATTAACAAGCCGAACCCAGTTGCGAAGATAACATAATGTACAGTCCGATTTGCTATGTCCTTATTAACAATGTAGCCATTTCAGTACAATTTACTTCTTACGAGAAAATTTGTCCCGGGCCGGGACTCGGACCCTGATTTTCCGCTTTTCGTCAGCGATCGCCTTTAAGCATTGGGCTATCCGTGGACATCTACCCGTAAGACGAACGTCTGGAGGTCATTATGCTGGTTCATCATTATTAGCGGCAATGCAATTTGCATTACGAGCCAACAGAAAAGGGCAGCGACAATCATGGCAAACCTCCTTCTGGGGTAATTACTGCTGGAACGTACGAGCACTCGTGCACACTAGCGCTTTAGATGTTTGGATCCGCCCTGGAAGTGTGTGCGGAAACCGCCTGATGGTTGTAGCGGCCGCTTGCGAAAAGCGGGAAATCACGGGCCCATCCGGGACACATTTTCACATCTCACAAAACAATTCTATGCTTGTAAGATTCTTTTAAGATAAACAGCCTTCTTTCAAGTCGTATTTTGCAGTGTACGGTAATATTTTAAGCCAAAGTAAAGCAGTTAACAATCCCACGATTGGTTTGAACACCACAGTGCTTTACTACGCATGGTCCTGTATGGAGGTAGTACGTCATTGCCTTCCACCAAGCTTCGAACTGACTTACTCAGCCAATTATAAGGTTTCAGTATAACGCAACAAATATTTTATCGTAATGTCCGTTTGTTTCAGAAAAAAATTGTTTTCTTGTAACGCTTTTTCGCGTAGTAGTGTAGTACTGGAGCTGCTTAAAAAATCAGTCAATGTCAAAAAAGTCGCTCTACTGCAAGTCACGTTTTTCCTGGCCCCTCTGTCATCGGCGGAAATCGGCTGAGTTCGTGTGTCTACGGAATGTTTATGCTCTCTACCAACCTTACCTCGTAACAGCATTGTACATCGTAGACATCGTCAATGTATTGTTAATTCGTGCTTGGTCCTGATTATTGTCTTCCAATTTGTTATTTGGTAAAGTAAGTCCACATATCCGGACGACTTCTTTTAGAAAAAGGAAGACTGTCCTTGAAAGTCGTGTGTTAATTCCGATTGTTATTCAGTTACAACAATAAAAAGAGGCAGAAAGCATTGCTATACCAGCTTAAAAAGATTAATATTTCGCAGATGTACGTTCCAGTTTTCTGTTACTCAAACATTAAAGTGATAATTTCATGTTCCATCTGTGACGCTTTCACCCATTACATGTCTCTCTTAAAACCCGCATGCTATATGCCGTAATCTGACGGCATTGGGAGTAGAAGGCGGGGCTTGTTCTGACAGCCAATGAGCTACGAGCTGAATGCAAGCTTCTGCTCTTAACATTCTCCGCTCAGAAGCCATGTTTAAGGGCAGTGTTGCCAACGGTAGGGACATGTCCCTACGCGTAGGACTTTTGACTCTTTTTTTCCAGACTTTAGCGACGGATTTTGAAAACGTATGGACTTTTCTCAGGGATGATGCAGAATGAAGGTACTTTTTTTTAAATTCAAAACAGTAACAATTCATTGTACAATAATATTAATGAATGGGGAGACATATGTAAGGTTTTCTTTCTTTTTTCTTTTTTGGAATCAGTTTGGTGCGTAGGGACTTTGATGGTGAACGTAGGGATTTTTGACACGTCATGTGAATAACAAGGCGTAGATTACTACAAACAGAAATAAAATGGAGAAAGACATATTTACGAGGAATATATTTAACCCTTTCCTGCCCAAGCGACCGCATTAACGTATTTACATGTTTATTTTCCTTATTCGATGAAAAAAAAGGGGGCTTCAACTGACAGGATATAATGTTATTAGTAGGCAGCATGAAATACTTAACTGTATTTATATAAGAGTTTACTAATAACAAACAGCGTTTATAGATGAAAAACGCCATTGTAGGTACTTATCTGAAGGGGGGGGGGGGGGGGGGAACAAATGGTAGCTATCACTGCCGTATTCGTATTCTGTAGTTCGCACACAGAAGAAAACAGAGCTACAAGAACTTATTCCTGACGCCTAGCGACAATGAAAGCTACAAAAGTAACATGCACAATAATGCCTTTGACACATTATTGGGACTAGAAATAAGTAGCGAGCACATTTTCGAGCGCTATATAAATAAAAAGGGCTCTATTCCATGAGTATTATCAGTTTGCATTAGCTAAAACAATACAAGCCAAATTTCCAGAATAGTCACAACAACCTCTTTTTCGTGACAACAAGGCGCTAAACTCGACTGACGAAACAGTCCACACAGACATAACACAATTACTTGTTTACTGCTCTGTGAGCAGCCAGCGAGTTTCATATAATACATCAGAGGGACAATGTCTCGTCAGTAACATAATCAGGTATGAGCTTCCATTTTGGTGTGACGCTGGAAGTGGGCAGTGACATGAAAGGATTAATAGCATAACGGACCACATACCCAAGGCAGCTGAGAATTGCTTTCCTATAGATTGAGATAACTGCTGTAGTACGACATATAAATAGACCTTGTTTTACGAAGACTGCAATGAAACTTAAATGATCGTCTGAAGGACTGACTCAACATAAACGTATTTATAGTTTCATTTCCTTTTCACATGAATGCAGAATAAGTACCTGGCTGGCGTAATGTTAAGTACGCAACTGGTTGTCGTAAATGATACATGTGTAACTTCGTTTACATACTTACATTAGCATTCACTTACTTTACAAAGAGCATTCTTGCAATTTCTCATTTTATATTTTTTTCACACATATGAGCCAAAACACAATGTAAAAGCGATGGTCAAGCAAGAAACGTTTCATAGTCTTTACTAAACGTACACATTTCCTTATTTATAATTTATGACGGCAGACTGTTGTAAAGTTTGATGGAGAGTTTTTGAAAGCAAAGGACGCATTTTTGTACATGTTTCATTTTCCGAATGCTGTCATTAAGATATTTATGCTTGTTGTCATCGTTAACGGTTGGAGACGCGATCTGTTGTTTACTGTACCAAGGATGAACTCAGTCAAGATACCAGTTTTATTTATATGATGACCAGTTTTTGCTCAGATGGCTTATCTTCAGATCTTAAGCTGTTTTAAGCAATTATAATTGGCGTATTAATAACAAAAATAACAGATATTTAAAAATATCAGATATTTAAAACATTTATACCACATTATCCTTCAATCAATTTTCATATCCAAGAATGATAAATTTTGTATCACTCATACATATGACAATAAGTAGCCATTAGGTAAGTTTCTCTTTCCAGTTGGCTGACACAATTCTGAAAAGGTGGCCAAACCCCAATTGGCGGGAGGGGGCAGTCAAAGAAAGGAAAGGAAGAAAAAAAAACTAGAAACACAAAGCCCCATGGACTAGCAAAAACTAAGAGGATACCTGGGCCGAGATAGAGGACGTATGGTAAGGAAGGGAAAGAGCGATGACAAAGACGGAGGAAGCGAGAAAATTTAGGCCAGGAAAGAAGAAAGGACGAAATAGGTTGAGGCCCATGTGCAGCATGAATGAAAACACGAAGGGTCATATGACCGGCTGATGACATTGCTATATGTTCTCAGTGAAAGTGAAGACACCTCACAGGATCAGTTTAACGAACAGTATGAGTAAGGGACAGAGTGAACTGAAGAAAGAAAAGTGCAAATCCAAGTAATAAAAAATACAATTGGTTGTTAATGTAGCAACAAGCAGTTGAAATTAAACTGAGTTTTATTATAACCAGTTCCGGGCAACTAGTGTCGTCCTTGGCATGCACACTGACACCTTTGTTATTTTAGTCTGAACATAGTTTGCGTTAACAGACTTGATACGCAAGGAAGCCAATACACAAGGTGTCCGGTTTATGTTGACCACTCATAATATCTCTGGAACAACAACAGCTATTGTAAAACGACTTTCACCGATATCAATGTAAGGCAGTGGCTCATGAATGTACGATTTTGAAACATTCTGAAGTGAAAGCATGTGTGTTTTTTATACAAACTTGCATGTTTTTAAATGGACACCCTGGAGTATTTCATCAGCAATCTATAGCATGACAAATAACATAAACAATGGCGTTGATTACATCACAATATGCCAATTATAATCCCGAGCTATTGCTATGCGAAGTTGACGCTTTAATGCGAAAAGCGCGGCTAGCTCACGTCCTGAGACTCAGGCGAGAACCCCATGCTGCTCAGGACGTGCGCTAGCCGGGAATTTCGCACATGTCAAGCGTCAACTTCGCAAAGCAATATCTCGGGATTATAATTGGCGTATTGTGAAGCAATCAACGCCATTGTTTATATAATATTCATAGAATATATGACTTCAACTGCGATTGGGCAAAGCTGAAAATGTGTACCCAGCCGGGATTCGAACCCGGGTCTCCTGCTTTCTAGGCAGTTGCGCTGACCCCTACACCACTGGGGACACAGTGATCAACGCACCTGCAAGGACTACCCATGCACGCCTCCCGTCAGATACAAATTCCCAGCTTCGCCCTGCCCATAGTACTCAAACTCGTAGTTTAACTAATTCCCGTAAGAGTAAGGGCTTCAAACTTGCCCACCCCTCCCCACTAACGATAGGATCATTGCCCGTCACCGGCATATTATATATATACATGTGGCATCTGTTCGGAAAGAACAGACGTCACATTCTGATCCTGCAGCTGTTATTACTTAATATTCATAGAATATATGACTTCAACTGCGATTGGGCAAAGCTGAAAATGTGTACCCAGCCGGGATTCGAACCCGGGTCTCCTGCTTTCTAGGCAGTTGCGCTGACCCCTACACCACTGGGGACACAGTGATCAACGCCATTGTTTATGTTATTTGTCATGCTATAGATTGCTGATGAAATAATATAGGATGTCCATTTAAAAACATCAAAGTTTGTATTAAAAAACACACATTAATTTTAGAATGTTTCAAAATATTTACATTCATGAGCACCTGCCTTTCACTGATACTGCTGAAGTCATTTTACAATTGCTGCTGCTGTTAAAGAGATTTTTTTGGGTGTTCAAGATAAATGGTAGACCCCGCATATGTGGAGACTGGCACTTAGTGTCCAAAACCGGTTACAATACAACCAATTTTAACTGCAACTGGTTGCTGCTACTTTGAAAACCAACTATTTAACAGGTCCTGATATGGAAAAATATTGGAAATTGATATAGAAAGAAACTAAGCATTAAATTTAAATATCATGAACTAAAGTAATGTCCAAATGTGAAATCAAATTAAATATTGAGGGATGAAACGATGACAAAATAAGACTAACATAGGCAAACAGGGCATTTTTGTTCAAGGGAAGTCTACTTTCACCAAACATGTACTTAATTGACGAAGATTTTCTGAAAATTTACGTTTTGGGAGGACCGCATACAATGGGAGTGAAACATGGGCAGTGAGAACGTCAGGGCAGAAAATAATTTAAACGTTTGTAGATTTATAAACATCTGATTTTTTTTATTTGAAAATTAGGTGGACGGGAAAGTAAGAAACATGGAAGAAATAGACGTGACCAACTCGTTGATGAGGTATGCGCCCATATCGGTATTAATTGATAAACAGGATGCTGTGTAAAATTATGGAGCCACAGATAGCGATGTGGTCATGCGTTTATTGACGGGTTTCCATTAAATCATCTTCAGAAACTACAAAGTTACAAACATCAGTAAGCCTGGTGTCACAAAAAGATAGAGAACTGTATGGACAAAAGAGATACCTAAGTACATTACAAACACAAATATCTTAAGTACATACCGTGGAGGGGGGGGGGGTTAACATAATAAAATTGTATGGCATGAAGATGACAATGATAAGAAAAATAGAAACTAAATAAAACCAAATATAAAGAATTAAAATCTAGTAATCCTACAAATATTTAAGTTTAAAATGGAGAGGACGGGACTATACAATATAATTTATGCAGCTCTTATTGTTAAACTCTCACACCTATGGTGGTGCCCCATGGCATGGCGAGGACAGAAAGGCGGGAGACCAGGACGTATTCAAATGGGAGTAAAATTGACAGATACTGTCCAGCTATTATAAAATACCACTATTTAACGGTTAACATGATAAAATCCATATGTTACATTAGTAGGGTTACACATGTCTCATAAAACAAGCGGAGGTTAAAAGTAATAAAATATGACCAAGACGTATTCAGTGGGAGTATTTCTATTTGGTTTTATATAGCTTCTATTTTTCTTATCTTTGTCATTTACACTAGATCCACCTGGTGGCGTCTACCATTTATTTTGACGATGCTGGGTGATTTGGCTTCAGTAATGTTCAGCAGGGTCTTGACGCCATACAGTTTTATTATGTCAACCCCCCCTCCACGGTATGTACTTAAGATATTTGTGTTTGTAATGTACTTAATATCTCTTTTGTCCATACAGTTCTTGTGGTGTCGCACAAGTATGAAGTGCGCGCCACGTACTTACACCGCGTGCCGCCATGCACGCACGGCGCGGCGTTCTTACGACGTCAGCCACGAGCGCCCTCTGCTGCAACTCCGCTCGTGGCGACCACTGGACTGCATCGTTCACTTGGGAATCAGATAGGCACCAGTAAAGACTTGGCTTTCGGATAGGCACTAGGAATCCATCAGTAGGCAGGCCTCTATCTAATCTATGTATCAGCATTCTGCAGACAAGAACTATGTAAAAGTTGAGTATTACCAACACTCCACGAAATACATATCTTGTTCTAATTTAGCCTAGTGTTCTAGTTCTGCTGTCGCACTGGCTGGTCACCTCCGTACCTGCACATGCGTGCATCCTTTATTCCTGTGTCGGTCTGTTTCTACTCGGCCACCGACACCTACGACAACCGGCGGAGACGAGACAATAGTGGCGACGAGGCTGGGACACAAAAGTTCTCTATCTTTTTGTGACACGAGGCTTACTGATGTTTGTAACTTTACAGATTCTGAAGATGGTTTAATCGAAACGCGTCAGTAAACGCATGACCACATCACTATGTGTGGCCCTATAATTTTACACAGCGTTTATCAATTAATGGAAGAAAAAGAGAAGAAGGGACAGGATGACAGGACATGTATTATGCCACGAGGGAATAATTCCATTTGTAATACAGAGGGGGAGGGGGTGGGGGGATTAGAATGGTCTAGTTGATAGGGAAGGGCGTCTGAAAGTGGTGGTGTGGTGGGCGCTGGTAGCGGTCTACCTTTGAGCACCACGCCACGGCGGACCAACAGGTCGGCGTGGTGTGGCGTGGCGTGCCACGGGCAGACACCTCGGCCTGCATCTTTCAGAGCGCTACTGTATTCACACACGCAGGCCGCGACACTCCGGCATCTAGCTGCGGGCTGCGGGCTGCGGGCTGCGGCCGTGGAAGGCCGCGGCACCGATGCTTACCTGCAACCGACAACACCGAAACACTGCATTCACCAACAACGTCACTACGTGTAACATGTCACAGTTTTAGATGGTCAGGATAAAAACAAACATCTATTTATTGAAATGCGTTAACACAAAGAAACAGTTGATCAATGTGTTTCAGAACAGAAAAAATAAACGAAAAAGTGAAAGCTACTTTCCGGTCTTGTACTTAACGATTTCAAAATGAACTGTTCAAATGTTTGCAGGTCTATGGAACTTAGCTAATGCGGTTATCAGTCAAATGTTTGTAAAGTTTAAGGGACTTAACTGCGGGGTCATCAGTCCCTAAACTTACAAACTACTTATGAACTACCGTATACTAAAGACGACACACACACCCATGCCCGAGGGGTTATCAGTCCCTAGGCTTATTTAACGCTGTCTCTGAGCCAGTGTACAGTGCTCAACAAATGTTCAAATGTTTGTTAAGCTTATGGGACTTAACTACAGGGTCATCAGTCCCTAAGTGCTCAACACTTCCGATACTGCCGGTCCGTTCAGGTAAACAACAAGGCCTCCGAGACCTCCATAACTTTACAAAAACCAAGGGAAAGGAAGACACAACGGTCAAACAAAACCACTGTCCCGATTTGAGTTTATGTTGACGCTGTCTGAACACCTTACAGCACCGTGGATGAAGGCTACGCTTGACACACCAACTCCCCGTGACCCACGGGACAGTATTTACGGATGCCTAAACAGAGGCAGCTCGTGAAGAAATTGAGCAATGAGCTATTCCCAAAATAAGTTATTGTAAGTTTTGTGACTACAAAAAACAAAAGAAATAAAAAATGTAGTGTGATTTCTGTAAATTGCCAGTGTGTAATAGCCCCACAAAAAATTTTGTCCATATTGTACCGGTAAAAAATGAGAAACTTCCGCTGAATTCTGTGATATTGATTTTAGTTTTAAACAATAATTGTACGTGGTTTTCGAATATGATGGATTTTTTTGCGTTATATGAAGTTTAGACTACTATTCTTTATTTTATGAGAGTTTGGTTATTTTGTTTCGTGGTTTCTTGAGGAAATATATGTTTCTTTTATGTTATTAAAGGTTATTTCATGTATTATACCCTCATCCCTATCATGACATTGAATTTCTTAAAGACTTTCCCATTATTATATATCGTGTGGGCCTCTGAGGCCTACGATGTGGCCCACAGGGTTAACTTGGAAGTGAAAGGAAGAAATAGGTTTTTGATGTACAGACTACTATCTATTTTGGGCGGGACTTAGACTACAGTGGATAGTGTTCATTTAAAAGATTCCTATCCTCACTCCTTCCCGTCCCCACCGGGGGAGTGATAACCTCAGTAGTTTAGTCCCCCTATCCCAAACATACAATCCAACGCAACCCCATTTAAAACACCTTCTTATATCTGGAACTGATAACTATAAAATGGCATTTGGAATGCAAAGAAGATACAATTTATTAAATAACTTACTGAATTACAAAAATTGAACACATTACAATATTCAAGTAATAAAACATTACTAAACACTATGAAATATTACAAATTCCTATGGTAAACTTGTTATTTAGAATGAAACGGGTGAAAACAAGGAAGGCAACGACCAACGTACGCTGTTTCGCACTTACGGTAGGTAGGTAATATATAGACCACTATCCTATAAAAAGTTAAACTGAGCATGACGACTTTCGTTGGACTGCTTCTCGTGTATAGGTAAAACTGTAAGCTCTTCCCGACAGACCTCGATAGGCCCAACAGGTACCGACCGGCCGCCACGTCATCCTCAGCCGGAAGGCGTCAAAAGTCGCGGTATGGGCGGGTACTGGGCAGCACCAACACTCAGACCGTTGTCTGCTTTTATGAGCGCAGCCGCGGCTTCTCGATCTGATTGTGAGTGCAGCCCGCTTACAACAGCTCTAGTCAGACCCATGCGAGTGCTAGCCAGTGCCGACACTTGGTAACACCGGTGATGTAACGGAAACCGGTGTATCCACTGCTGCACGGCCGTAGAAATATATTTCTATACAAAGCATGTCCTCCATCCAAAATGAAATTTTCGTGGCAAATCAATTTTTTTAAGGTGGCTCAGCGGGCCCGGTCATGGGGCTAAACGCCTTCTCTCTCTCTAAAAAAACTTATTGTTTATTTTTTATTGTTTTTTGTTTTCTGTTCCATAGGACCCAATTGAGGAGTGAGACTCCAAGGTCATGGAACAAGTCAATACATTAATTGTTACACAAGAATGGTAATAAAACATTTTAAGTAGTCCTTTGCACACGACAATCTTAAGACAAAGTGAAAAGAATCAATAAAGAAAAAAATGAATTAGCTTAATTGTTTAACTGTTCTAGGAGTTCCTCGACAGAATAAAAGGAATGAACCATGAGGTTATTCTTCAATTTAGATTTGAAAGAGTGTGGATTAGTGCTAAGATTCTTTAGTTCTTGTGGCAGCTTATGGAAAATGGATGCCGCAGAATACTGAGCCAAATATTCAACGAACAAACAGGAACGAGATGAAACGACGACCGCAATGCATAGATCTACCCGAAGAACAAAAAAGAAAAAAACAAAAAAACAAAAAAGAAAAAAAAACATACAAGCGTACGCGGCTATCAAATACACTCAAACTTCGACATAGGAAGGCCATGTTCAGAAACTAGTGAGTTGGGGATCAAAATTAATGGGCAGAGAAGCCGTAGCAGCGTTCTAGCAGTTGTATGATATCTAGATGGTTTTATTTCTGAAAGAGCTGCTTACGGTACTTGATGTTTCCAGTGACATGCTTTGCAGCAATAAGCCTAAAGCCCTTTCTATACGAGACGTGCAACACGCACAAGGAAGACATTGTCAGCAGCAACGCCCCTTGCGATAGACCGTCCAACTACAAAGAAGCGTTCGAACGTTACGCATTTGTTGAGTCCTCTACTTCACGCGTCTACTTCGTTTGTTGTCAACTGTTATCAAATGAATCGCCGCGTTAACGTCACTTTTCGAAACTGTATATGTTGTGATGATTAAAACATTTAATTTTGTTTTAGACTGTCACTGTGAAACTGTATTTAATTGTTTTTGTGCAGTTCATACGTAACTACGTCGCTCACATGTGTTAACCTCCTCATTTTAAAATGCGATTACATACTTCCAGCCCCTGCGGTTTGAGGCGCCTATGTATATGAGAACAAGCTCAGGTGTCTATACATAGACCTTTCACTTTGATAAAGCTTCAAGTAATGCTCACCAAAAACAAATATATCATCTGTTAACTACATCATGTTTCAGGAAAAATAAATATTTTAGAAGATGGTAATAAAGACGATTTGCAGTTAAAATTTTCATGTAATGTGTGTCCAATTTTTATTGGCTACAGAGATACAGCTCTTGATATGTCAACAAATTGATTTGGATATTCTGACTGATCATTTCGTCGGTTCTTGGTAGCGAACCATATTGACTTTTATTTAAATAATCGGTTTTCGACGTAGTTTAAAAGTCTGAATATATCATAGTACGCCGAAACAGGTAACTAAGTGGAAATGAACGTGTAAAAGATACTTAAAAGTAGAATTTTGTGTAAGTGTGATGTTCTACTATTAAGAACCGACGGATAAATCAGTGAAAACTTCTTGATTTACATTTGCTCAGCGTTTGTTTGCATTTCATATTAACAGCTATATCTCTGTATTCAATAAGAATTGTACACAGGTTATATTAAAATTTTAATGCAATTCCCCTATAGTATCACCTCTATAGTATACGACTGAGTCGAAAAACAACGTTCCTCTGAGCAGGAGACTAGTCCACATTCTCAAACAAATTCCCGACTTGGCTTCGTTTGGCAGCTGGGTTTCCTATTCGGACGTCTCCTCATGCGCGAAGCACTTCCATACGCGTGAGAATAGGATGCACCCTATTCCGTCCACTAGCGATCGTATGCGAGCATCTTGTGTAAGTGGACGCGTCCACACTGTACGCGGACGGCGTGACCGGTGCATCATGGGTAATCTCGTAAGCTCTCACTTCCCGTGTAGAAAGGGCTTTAATAAACAGCATGACACAGATAAAAGCGGCCGTGTTTCGTAAGAAACAGGCGGTGTTTTTACTGCTTCTCGTGCGTTCTATTTCAGTTTGACTTGAGCGGCTTCAGTGCCGGGAGTGCGGCCTCGTCGTTTACTGAGCTGTGTGTCTTGAACATGATTTATTAACTTGTCCAGTCTGCACTGTGGACTGCCGCAGCGTAGCGAGTGAGTGTAGCGGCTGAGCTGCTGGACAAAAGCCTGCTGGCGCCACCATTCGCTCAGCAAGTGCCTACCAGCTGCTGTTATACTGGCCAGCCACACATGTTTACGATTTACAAGCCGAACAACCCTCGGAAAGACGCAGCCGACATTCTTCCTCAAACCACACTTCGGTTGCCTCTCTAATGGTTCCGTTGTCTAACATACACTAACCTGTTTTTCGCTCACTTTAGGTTACGGTAATAACACTAAAAGTGGACCTTTGCGATCGTCTTTTGACAGCTCGAAATTTAAATGAAAATAACGGCTCAATTATTCATCTGACACGAAACTTGAACAACCGAATTTGTAGAGTAGAAAATTCAAAAAATGTTCAAATGTTTGTTAAGCTCTTGGGACTTAACTAAGGGGTCATCAGTCCCTAAACTTACAAACTACTTATGAACTAGCTAATACTAAGGACGACACAAATATCCATGCCCGAGGGGGGATTCGAACCGCCGACCGTAGTGGCCGTGCAGACAGTGACTGGAGCGCCTCAGTCAGTTTCTCGGCGAGAAAATTCTCTACAACTTTTCTCTTATTTTTTATGTTTTTATTTTTTATTTATTTATTTATTTATTTATTTTATATCTCGTAGCGTTTCAGAGTTTCAGAGATATTTGCAAAAATAACGGCGATTTTGGGATGTCTGTCTGTCTGTCCGTAACGTGTTCCCTGTTTTTAAGACGAACCGTTCAACCAATCAGCACCAAATTTTACAGACATAATTGTTGGCCACCAGAGACCAGAATCTCGCTTTTTCAAATATTTTGGACAAGAAATACGTCAGTAATACCAAAAAAGGCCGTTTGTAATGTAATTTAAATTGAAAATAAACCGTTAATCTGACGCGAAAATTAAATAACCGAATTTGTAGAGGAGAAAACTCTCTATAACTTTATTCCCTTATGTTTTTTCATATCTCGTATCGTTCGAGCGATATTTGCAAAAATAACAGCGATTTGACACCGTCCATTGATTCTACGAAAACCAGCCGTTCGCAGATGTCACTTGCCATTCATCGGCCAGAACTCTCCCCGACATACGCCATCTTGCGTTGCGTATTTGATGATTTTCTTGTAACTTACACGTTATTTCAAAGCAATGGCGCACTGAAGAATTAGCATAAACACGTCGTTCTTCGTACGATAAATGATAATCTAGTGCCTACAAATGCCATATTAGCATCAGTTAACAACGGCCATCTATAGTATGACATTAAAGGATACAACGTTTCGTTGATAGCCGTAGCGTAGTAGGCAAGGCGTAGTACTGTGACGCTGAAGGTCAGTGGTTTGGAATCCGCCACTACCTTAATTTCTTTTCCTAAAACTACAAATCTAAAGTGGGCCGTGAAACACGTTAGTGCTATTTTTTCTTTCATTTTACGCGAGGTCATGCAACTTAGGATTATACGAAGAGTGTCGGAGTTTTAACCTGGAATGAATAACTGTACACCGAACGGTTCTTTATTAAGAGTTCATATCTTTTCGATGACTGCAAATGCATTCAGAACTCTGTGCATATATATATTCCCCGATGGAGTCTAAGAATTCACAATATGAAAATTTCCTATTTAAAGTTTCTCCATCTTACGCACGGCGTAAATATTCGACTGTTAGTTACGACGACGCCAAACAAGTCGTGAAATTACTTGTTGTGTAGCTTTATCTGGTAATAGTTGTAACGACAATCGTAAATTGCTTACATGGGGGTTTTCTACTGTGATAAATGCACGACACTATTTGAATGCATTGCCGACGTCACGGATGTTGTTCCTCCTCGGGTGTGCTCAGTATGTGGCTGCCTCTTGTATACCGTCCACTCAGTGAACTGTCGTCGGACTTCAACGTTTTATGTTTCCGCTGCTGAGTCAGTTCATTTAAACGAAAGTCGAGATCGCTTATCGCCGTTGACGTTTACCTCAAACCGCTGCGTCATACGTATGTACAGAATGATGGAACCGTGGCGTCGACGTATATTTGTCTCTCTAATCCAGTTGTCAGTATTTTGATCCTAAGCACTTCAGTTGTCTCTCCAGTGTTTATATTGAGACCATTGGTGTATTGCCAGTGTAGTTAATGCTCAGTTAATATATGTCTGTTTCCCAGTGTTTTATCTTAGATCATCTGTTGATCGTCGTATTGCTTCACATTTTACGGATTTTTGTTTGCTACACTCACCCACCGCTACACAACGCGACCAAAATACCATACTGCACACTGCGAATGTAAAGGCTAGTCTAATACATAACCGCCATTGGTCTGCAGTGAATAATTTTAGCTATTAAGTGAAATATACGGACACACGACCCACGTTCCATTTATATATATGTATATTGATTAATCGAACATCAATAATTTAAAAATGTTTCGTTACAATCTTTTGGATAAGTCAGTTCATACTAGTTACAGTACACGTTAATGTTTAGTACCATTATTTACATTGTCTTTTTCTAATTTGAGATAACAATACAACATATGCATTAAGTATACATAAAGATATACGAACGCTACCTCCGGTAGCCTGGTCGCGGTAAAAAACCCCATGGTCGAAACCCCCCACGTAGCGAATATGTGTAACTAGCTGAAAACCCGGCTTTGCCCGGGTATTTATTTATTTATACCTGCCATTTTTGAGGTATACATTCAACTGTATAAAGGCTGTATGTCTGTAATATCTCTTGAAATACAATTAGAAGTAAAGAAGTAATAGATCAAAACTTGGTGCGTGATGGCGGGGTTCTCCATGAACGTTACTGTTTATTTGCTCATATCTCGTGAACTACGTCTCGTACTGTGAAACAATTTAGAAGGTACATTCAACTATATGCGTGTATACTGTTTGTAAAATTTCCTGCGGCTACAATTTGTAGTGTACAAATTATAAATTTTAACGTCATACCGAGAGCCGTAGTTTTCTTCTTATATATTAAACAGAGTGTCCGTATATTTGTTCGTATTGCATAGAAATCTACAGTTTTTTCCCAATCTTTATGAATCGTTCACGTAAGCTTCAATCCATGAGGACGGTCGCCGTAAGTGTAAGAATCACATACGATATATAGTTCACGAGATATGACGCCATAAACAATGATATGCGCGCAAAACTGGTGCCATAAGCGACAATGCTGCTCATTTTCCCTAAACCACTGGACCGATTTCAACCAAATTTGGTACACATATTCCTTACGTGATATAACATCTTCTGTAGGAGTACGAACCACATACGACACATGGTTCAAGAGATATAACTCCATGAACGATAGGAGTTGCAAGAAAATGCCGTAATGCGATGAGACTTTACAAATACACTATTTGAGAATGAGAGTACTTAGCGACTTGCAACAATGTTTAAACATAATTTCAAACCTTTATTAAACTTTTTCTCGCTGGCAACCATAGTAAAATGATGAAAGCAAAAAAAGTTTCTCGCTTACTACTTTTCCGCTGTTTATGGAGTAAAACTACGGCTCTCGGTATGACCTTACAATTTATAATTTCTACACTATAAATTTTAGCAGCAGGAAATTTTATAGACAATGTACACACATATTGCTGAATGTGCCTCTGAAATTGTAGCACATTGCGACCTGTAGTTCATGAGGTATGAGCACATAAAACAGTAACGTTCATAGAAAACCGCCCTATCACGCACCAAGTAGTAATCTATTACTTCTTTAAGACCAATTATATTCCCAAGAAGTTTTACAGACATGCAGCACTTATACAAATGAATACATACCTGAAAAATTATACAATTGTACCACATATAACTGAAGAAAAAATATGAGATCTTGCGAAATTTATGTCATTTGTGTTTTGATTTCTATGTTTCTTTGTTTGAATAATGCACTTATAATTTGTACATTATCCAAGACAGCGTTATTTCTTATATGTTCTGTGATAAAGATAAGAAATTTTAGAAAAAAGAAGATGGACAGAGAAAGAAGGGTAGGAGAAGTACTAACTCTAGGCAGGAATAAATAATAAATACCTGGGCAACGTCGGGTTTTGAGCTTGTACTCCATAATGAGCGGAAAAGTAGTAAGCGAGAAACTTTTTCCCTCTCATCATTTTAGTATGGTTGCCAGCGAGAAAAAGTTTAATAAAGGTTTGAAATTAACTATCAAGTTTGTTGCAAGTCACTAAGTACTGTCATTCTCATACAGTGTATTTCGAAAGTCTCGCCGCATTATATGGCATTATTTTGCGATTTCTATTGGTCATGACGTAATATCCTTTGAACCACGTGCCGTATGTCTTTCTTAACCATGCAGCAATTGTTACCTCACGGTGAGGAATGTGAGTACCGAATTTGGTTGAAATCGGTCCAGTGGTTTAGGAGAAAATGAGCAGCATTGTCGCAAAATGCAGCAGTTTTTCGCGCATCTCATTGTTTATGACGTCATATCTCGTGAACTATGTATCGTACGTGATTCTTACACTTACGGCGACCGTCCTCATGGACTGAAGCTTACGTGTACAAAATTTCGTAAAGATTGGATCAAAACTGTAGATTTGTATGCAACACGTACATACACATGGACACTCTGCTTTATATATTAGATGTTTATTAATCAAACGTCAATAGTTTAAAGATTTTTCGTTACAATCTTTTGGATAAGTCAGTTCATACTAGTTACAGTAGACGTTAATGTTTAGTAGCATTATTTACACTTTCTTTTTCTAATTTGAGAGAACAATAACACAAATGCAGTAAGTATACATAAACATATAGAAACGCTAGCTGCGGTATACTGGTCGCAGACCCCACGGTGGGGAACCTCGCGGTAGGAAACCGCACGTAGCGAATATGTAGAGTAAGCCATTAGGGCAGCACAAGTAGTTGGGTGTGTGGTGTGGTGTGGCCCGCCCTAGGGCAGAGAGGCGTGGCCCTAGCTGGCCGGTATCGAACGGCGGCCACCTGTGGCGGCCAGCAGCAGCAGCAGCAGCAGCCGCGTGGCCGACGACGCCACCGCCGCATTGCGCACGCGGGTCAACGCGTGGCCGCACCTCGCTGTGTACTACATAACTGCCATACCTGTGCACCGTCCTAGTCGGTGGGAGGCAAGGTACGTACACTAGAAGAGTATGACAGTTTGGGCCTCTTCACTCTCACTGGTTAGTTAGCGCTGGATTACCGGCCTCCCGACTCTGACGATACAATAGCAGAAAGGTTCAAAGAAAACCTGAGTCTAATTACAAAAACGTACCCGACTCACACGATAATAGTAGGTGGTGATTTTAATTTACCCTCGATCTGTTGGCGAAATTATATTTTCAAATCAGCAGGTAGGCATAAAACATCGTCCGAAATTGTACTCAACGCATTCTCTGAGAATTACTTCGAACAATTAGTTCATGAGCCAACTAGAATTGTAAATGGATGTGAAAACACACTTGATCTCTTAGCAACAAATAATCCTGAGCTCATAACGAGCATCAAAACGGATACAGGTATTAGTGAACACAGAGCTGTAGTAGCGAAATTGAATATCGAAAGTCCCAAAGTTACCAAAAATAAACGCAAAGTATATTTGTTCAGGAAAGCAGATAGAAACAAAACACATTGCTTCTTGAAAGACAGCTTCCACTCGTTTCTAAATAAAAGAAGGAGGCGATCCCCCTTGGTACACAAAACAGGTCAGGACACTGTTGCAAAAGCAAAGGAAAAGGCATACTAAATTCAAACGAACACGAAATCCCTAGGATTTGCGATTGTACTCAGAAGCTCGAAATTTAGCGAGGATTTCAATGCGAGATGCCTACAACATTTATCACAACGAAACTTTCTCGTAATATGACTGAAAACCCAAAGAGATTTTGGTCATATGTTAAATATACTCGGGGAAAGTCACAAACAATGGCTTCACTACGTGATAGTAATGGCGATCCTGCCGATGACAGCGCTACTAAAGCAGAGTTACTAAACTTAGCTTTTAGAAACTCATTCACCAAAGAAGACGAAACCAATATTCCAGATTTCGAATTACGAACAGATGCCGTAATGAGTAACATAGAAGTAGATATCATCGGAGTAGTGCAGCAACTAAAATCACTTAACAAGAACAAGTCTTCTGGTCTGGATTGTATACCCATTAGATTTCTATCTGATTATGCTGAAGCGATAGCTCCTTACTTAACAGTCATATACAACCGCTCTCTCATAGAAGGATCTGTACCAAAAGGTTGCACAGGTCACACCTATATTCAAGAAAGGCAGTAGGAGCAACCCACTAAACTACAGGCCTATTTCATTGACGTCAATTTGCAGCAGGGTTTTGGAACATATCCTGTATTCAAATATTATGAATTATCTCGAACAGAACGATCTATTGACCCAAGGTCAACACGGATTTAGAAAATATCGTTCATGCGAAACACAACTAGCTCTATATTCACACGAAGTGATGGGTGCTATCGACAAAGGTTCGCAAATCGATTCCGTATTTCTTGATTTCCAGAAAGCTTTTGACACCGTACCTCACGAACGGCTTTTAATCAAATTGCGTAGTTATGGTATATCGCCCCAAATTTGTAATTGGATAGGGGATTTCTTGTCAGACAGGACACAGTTCGTAGTAATCAATGGTAAGGCATCGACTAAAACAGAGGTGATATCGGGCGTTCCACAGGGTAGTGTTATTGGTCCTCTGCTATTCATTATTTACATAAACGATTTAGGGGAAAATCTAAGTAGCTCTCTTAGGTTGTTTGCAGATGACGTCGTCATTTACCGTCTAGTAAAATCATCTGAAGATCAAAACCAACTGCAGAACGATCTGAATAAGATATCAGTATGGTGTAAAAATTGGCAATTGACTCTAAATAATGAGAAGTGTGAAGTCGTCCACATGAGTACGAAAAGAAATCCGTTAAACTTTGTTTAAAACATAAATCAATCAAATGTGAAGGCCGTAAATTCCACAAAATACCTAGGAATCACTATTACTTCAGACTTAAACTGGAAAGAACACGTAGATAATATCGTGGGAAAGGCGAACCAGAGACTGCGTTTTATTGGCATAACCCTTAAAAGATGCAACAGAACCACAAAAGAAACCACATACACTACGCTTGTCCGTCCATTTTTGGAGTATTGCTGCCCAGTGTGGGTTTCTTATCGGGTGGGTTTGACGGAGGACATGGAAAGAGTCCAAAGAAGGGCAGCTCGTTTCGTATTGTCAATACAGGGGAGACAGCGTTACGGAAATGATACAGGATCTGGGATGGGAATCATTACAACAAAGGCGCTTATTGCTGAGGCGTGGGTTACTTGCGAAACTCCAATCGCCAACATTCTCCTCCGAATGCGAAAATATATTGTTGACTCCCACTTACATAGGTAGAAATGATCATCAGAATAAAATAAGAGAAATCAGAGCTCGAACAGAGAGATTCAGGTGTTCTTTCTTCCCGCGCGCTATTCGAGAATGGAATGGGAGATAAATAGTATAATTGTGGTTCGATGAACCCTCTGCCAGGCACTTAAATGTGATTTGCAGAGTATCCCGTGTAGATGTAGATACGTCAGCAGTAAGCCGCTGTATTATGAGGCCGCCGTGAACTCATTTGTCCGTCTGTTCTTCTCTCATTCGACGAAAAACATTCTTTTTAAGCAGCGGAACCCGCTTGTGATTAATATATATGTATACTAACATACAAAGGAGTGAAAAAGAAAAGCTTCAAACAGTATTAACAACTAGCTAACCCGTCCCGCCCCGCGACTTGGCACGGGTAATATTTAAACGTCTTCAAGTATAGAACCACTGAACGTATCGTGATGAGGGTTTTAATTGTAGCGCTCATAGAGATCTAAAATAAAGTCCCGGAGACCACATGTCTAACTTTTATAGATTGCCAACAATCACTATTTATGTATCCAGAATGAACCTTTCACTCAGCAGCGGAGTGTGCGCTGATATGAAACTTCCTGGCAGATTAAAATTGTGTGCCGGAACCGGGACTCGAACCTGGGACCTTTGCCTTTCGCGGGCAAGCGCACTACCGACTGTGTTATCAATTTTAATTTGCCAGGAAGTTTCATATCAGCGTACACTCCGCTGCAGGGTGAAAGTTTCATTCTGGAAACATCCCTTAGGCTGTGGCTAAGCCATGTCTCCACCATATCCTTTCTTCCAGGAGTGCTAGTCTTGCATGGTTCGCAGGAGAGCTTCTGTGAAATTTGGAAAGTAGGAGGCGAGGTACTGGCGGAAGTAGAGTTGTGAGGCGGCATCGTGAGTCCTGTCGGGATAGCACAGTCGGTAGTGCGCTTGCCCGCGAAAGGCAAAGGTCCCAGGTTCGAGTCCCGTTTCCGGCACACAATTTTAATCTGCCAGGGAGTTTCACTATTTATGTAGTCTGAACCCATCCGGCGCCAGCGCCTTAGGAGAGAACAAACGGTACATTTGCTTCACTCGTGAAAGTTAGACCTATGCTTCGTGGACTTTCTTTTTAGACCTTTGTTTAAGGATGTTTATGGACTTTCGAATCCAAGAAAAGTGGAAGTTTTCATGAGCAGACGGGCGCCGAAACCTTCGACAGGTGGTGTCAAGATGATGTTCCTCGGCTTCAGGAAAACGCAGTTACTGTTCTTGATAACGCGCCGTACCATTATCGTAGGAAAGAAAAAGTACTCGATGCTAATTCCAATAAGCACGAAATATGCGAATGGCTAAAATCTAAAAATATCTATCTTGAAGACAGTATGTTGAACAAATCCAAATGCAGTGGCTATTTTTTTTTTTAATTTTGTAATGCATACGATAATAAGACAGCTTGAAACAGGTCAGTCAGCCTATCGTGAAGTAGAGCTATCGTAACTATACTTTAATTATGGATAGCCTACGACAACAATATTTCGCGTCACCAGTCGGATACTGTTATAATATCTCTGAGTTGTTCTGCTCGTCGGGAGAAGATGATATACAATATTGTTTTTATTACCAGGTATAAAATCACTATTACTATAATATCTCCACCCGGTAACTTTTACTGACAGCTTTGTCTGGTACCCTCAGTAATAAACCAGTCTATAGCGAGTAATTTGTAGCCCTGTGGTCGCCACTCCCTTAATCAGAATGAGTAACCGCAGAGATATAATTTACTACGACACTTTGATACAACAACGTTAGCAAAAGAAACTGACTGCGTCTGCTATCAGTGAGTTTCTGCTCGCGTAAAGCGTCGTAGCTGGCCCAAGATCTCACAGCTTGAATAAACACAGCGTTTATCAGTTGACTATATGCTTAAGCATTTGAAAACAAAAAGTTATTAAATATGAGTACACCTTTCGCTGCAAGTCTGAGGTCTCAATAACACTTCCTCACTCGTGATGAAAAATAATCTTTGGTAAATTACTTTCTCCAATTCACAGTAAATATGAAATATATCGGAAGCTATCACTATCGATTGAAAGTAATCGATCCTGATAACTGCCGCAAATTCAAGTCTTTCAGCCTTTAGATTACATTATCGCTAATGAGCGGTCGTGATTCAAAAAGTTACCACAAACTACAAATGAAAAGATTTGTCAAATTTGTTTCTTTTCTTTTTATCAAGGACTCGTGGGTCCTATTTATTTATATACTCAATAAGTATTTCAATCAACAAAAAGATTTATGGCTGACTCGTCCTATCAGATAAATTATACTCCCCAAAAACTCTCTCTTGAATTAAAAAAATTAAAAAATAAAATCTACTGCTGCTATTACCACTTGGCTGTCACCTCTATGAATAACACTATTTTTATATGAAGTGAGGCCGCATTTCAGGTGTTAGCTGCTAACCTATCTATCTACGTATTATTAAATCCCCTTTTAACTAAGAGTCTTGCCAATACGAGAACAGCCTAGGGTAAGAATTGAATTTAGTAACTCCCATACGAAGTTTTTGACTTTTACAGGCACCTCAACTGTTTCATACCAACGTCACCGTCAAAGAAATTCTTTTAGAGTAGCGAACACACGGTAATTTTATTAAGCAACCGTCTGCGCAAGATATTGCAATCCGGTCATGAAGGCAATTCACTAATTATTTTCTTTCAAGATCCCTGGATTAATTACCACGCTTGTGGGATATTTACCATCTCTACCTTCAAAATTAAAAGGTACATAGCACAGGTCAGTCTCTACTATAGCAACACCAATCACAATAAAAGAGTGGACCCCCAGTCACACTCCCGGGTACCTCAGATCTCCCGCAGAGTCCGACAATATCCTTTATCACCACAAACCTCTCTTCCTCTCCCCTCTTAAAAATCACGACTGCCTGCTACCTACAATTAATCTATATTTATTTTAACTATCCCACCAAAAAACATAACTCTGTGTAATTTTCCCATAAGGCTGAATCTAATTAAACAGCAAACTACAAGTTCTCCATTTTCGTAAGATCACTCTTCCCCTCATGACAAGATCACTATCAACACATAAGTAATAAACTCGAAAAAATTACCATTTACTTGGAAACCAACTTATACAAAAAAAAAAAAAATAAAAAAATAAAAAAAAAATAAATAAAAAAAAAATAAATAAAAAAATAAAGACTCATCAATACCGTGTGTGTAGCTACAGTATTATTTTATTCACGTGCTATAAATTCCCGCACTCCTATACAATCGCGCCTTCCTTTACATTATATGAATGTGGCTGATATCTATACATATAGCTCACATATAGTATTTGTAGTGCATTACACGAATTCTTTCTAGCCAAGAAAAACTCCTAAGGTTGTACCATATTCAACTCTTTGCCCTACAACAATCTAAAAAAAAAATTTCTCTGGTCATAGTCTGCTTCGAAGGAACGTCATTTATTCTGTGCCTTCACCATATCAGGTCGACCAGTGGAGTGGACGCCATCTTGCGCTGACCAGCTGCCACTGATAATCGCCCAAGTGACGTATTTACATGAAACATTAGTCACAGCGTCTAAATACCAAATAGTGGAAAAATGTCTACCATGTAATATGATTCTTCTAAATAATTTTTTATACTGATACGCTTTAGTTTGAAACATAAGATGCTGCGGCTACTCATTGGCGAAAGCCCTAAAACGCGACAGAATCATTCTGTCCCGCTTCTAGCGCCACACATTGTTAGACCCGCATGTTCACAGTAACATGATTTCCGATCTAAAACTGTCGGCAAGTTATTTTCTCTATCTCTCAGTTAAGTTATGAAGATATTACGGAAATTAATATTGAGATGATAGTTTTCACATTTCGATGGATTTCTTCGCCGAAATGTTTCTAGCACTTTGAAACCGAACGCTGACCTGGCAGTTTCTAAATTCGGCGTATTTCGCAAGTTAAACAGTTTTGTAGTTATATTCTTTGACTGCGCTGTTATTGTTAGCCTTTAATTTGTTATCGATACTGTTTCGCGACGACATGGATTTCTTTCACGCTTATAATCACTGCAACTGGATTTAAACAAACGCTTTCTTTTGTGGATGCTCATTTTATCATCGGGACTTTGTCCATTTTTTACAAGGTCATTGATTTTAACCTAGTCGGTAAACTTTTACTTACGAAAGCGCCAGTGTAATGTGCTGATGTTTGCAACGATCTTTGAATGCTCTTCGAAAAGTCAATCACACAAAATGAGGGGAATAATAGTTAGTGTATCCTGTTCGTGCTGTATTTTCGACAGTTTTTTTGTCCGATCAGTCAATTATCCTCGAAAAACAACATTTCGTTGCCAACATTGCGGCAACGCTGCCGCTGCCGTACGTAAATTTCTTTTGTTCGTAGATGGATGTGTGTTTTGCTTTTACGCCACTTGTTCCAGATATATTGTAAAAATGGCATTTATTAAGGGCGGTGGGCTCAACAAAGGGACGTCGAGCATGAGGGGAGCGGGAAGCAGAAAGAGTGTGTGTCCCGGAGTCAAAGATCTGGCACTGAAGAACACCTGAAAGTGCAGAGCATAAATGAGCCTCACAAATATATATATCTCGCCGGCCGCGGTGGCCGAGGGGACTGGGGCGCTTCAGTCACGGTCTGCACGGTCACTACGGTCGGGGGTTCGAATCCCCCCTCGGGCATGGATATTTGTGCCGTCCTAGTTCGTAAGTAGTTCATAAGTAGTTAGCAAGTTTAGGGACTGATGACCCCGTAGTTAAGTCCCATAGACTATAGAAACATTTGAATATTTGAATATTCCTTGTTAATTTGGACCTCTTGTAAAGAGTATATTTAGCATCAAGGTAACGGCCTGTTAAACACACAGCTGAATTCTGTTTTCCATTATCGAAATTTAGTCGATCCGTCGACCCGAATCACCGCCTTTAATCCCCGCAGGAATAACTGTTATACTACATCTAAGGCAAGTTGGCAATAAGACGGTGAAACTCTTTCCTCTCCGCTACACAACGGCACAAAATAAGCGGAAGAGCACTGAAACTGCAAGCAGTGCCGTAAAACTCCCGACTGCGCAGTCCAAACATTCTCGCTGTTAATGGACATCACGAATGCACTCTTTCCAGCAAACGGTCTGCCAGTAATGTACTTGCTTCCATTACATTTCGTTTCGTTTCTCTCAGAGTCTTGAAAACAAAGGAAATTTCACGAATGTATTTACATCTTCTCTCGCGAATTCACTCCACGTTTATCATCTTTTAATGCCCAGTCAGTTTCCCAAGCGATTAATCAGCACTACAGATAAGGAGCGTAGTATAAAAATGAGTCTCCGACAACTGACTGCTCTACAAGTGAAAGCCAAGCGTATTTCCGGGGCGCGCCTGACGAAGACACACAAACTCCTTGCTGTTATGTGTGGCTGCAACGTTTATACGCTACTGCTTTTCCCAGTAACAAAATAGTTAACCCGCTTAGCTGATTATTATGCGATGTGTCAAAACAACAGTTTAATGTAAATTTAATATATGCACTTCCCATTTCCTGCACAATTTTAGAAATGTAAAGTTATTATGAACATGGGAAAGAAGTCTTACACTGCATTTCATTGTTGTTTTTTTTTTAAATGTTATTCAGGTCAAATAATTCACAGGAAAATGCAACAATAACAGTTTAGATCCCTCAAAATAGCTAATCTTTGTTTCAATCAATAACTTGCATTATTTTTATCTGATGGATCCATTTACCGAAGTTCCACTTGTAATTAGTCTATATTTTTGCAGCAGAACTCCCACAAATGTGATCGCTCTGATGATTTTCTGTCTCCAGTTCTTCCTTTACTCAGTCTACAGTAACTCCTTAGGATTACAATCGGGGGACCGGACACACCAACATTTTTTATTTATTTATTTATATATTATTTTCTGAACCTCTATTGGCTTCACATAGCTTTGACACAAGAGGAATGAATATTTCCTGTCTTCTTGCTACAAGACGAACCCTTTCGAATCAGACGCAAACAACGTCTTAGCTTGCTTCCGAAGAATACCACGATAACCCTTTTAGTTCGTATGTGCTTGCTTTCACTAAATCTCCGATTTATTCCTACCAAGAAATGCTCCTAAACCCTCTCTATGCTTCACACCAGGAATTACTGACGATGCAAGTGTTCATGGGCATACGGCGAACAAACTGAAATATTATTTGCTATAAAATGTGTAAGTAACTCCAGTCTTTAAATAAATTCACTTAGCAATATGCACCTGTAAAAAAGAAAATTCATCTTTTCTTTCCAGTAATAATCACGAATTTTACTTTCCTATTTAAAAGTTTTGCCATTTTATTCTCTTACACTTTCTCGACAGAGATTATTATCAGCAGCGAGGACGATTTGAACGATTGTTTTATTTCAGGTAGACTTTTTCCTTAGAAAAGATGGGAGGGGGGGGGGATGAGATGAGAACGCCGTTATATCCTGCCAACGGCGAGATCATTAAAATGCAACATCAGCCAGGACTGGAATCCGACAAAACAATCCTGGCATTCGCTGCAAGCAATTTAGGTACAGATAGAGAAAGGTATTGCGAAAGCCAAACACGAATATGCACCGTACAGCGAGGATTATTTTCCACCTTCTAATATATAAAGCAGAATGTCCGTCGTATATTTGTACGTGTTGCATAGAAATCTACAATTTTGTTCCAATCTTTATGACATTTTGCACACGTAAGCTTCAATCCATGAGAACGGTCGCCGTAAGTGTAAGAATCGCGTACGATACATAGTTCACGAGATATGACTTCATAAACAATGAGATGCGCGGAAAACTGCTGCATTTAGCGACAATACTGATTATTTTCTCCTAAACCACTGGACTGATTTCAACCAAATTTGGTACACACATTCCTTACCGTGAGGTAACAATTGCTGCATTGTTAAGAATCTCATACGGCACATGGTTCACAAGATGTTACGTCATAACCAATAGAAATCGCAAATGATGCCATGTAATGCGGCGAGACTTTCGAAATACACTGTATGGGAATGACAGTACTTAGCGACTTGCAACAAACTTTATACACATTTTCAAACCTTTATTAAACTTTTTCTCGATGGCAACAACAGTAAAAAGATGAAAGGAAAAAAGTTTCTCGCTTACTACTTTTCCGCTGTTTATGGAGTAAAACTACGGTATTCGGTATGACGTTACAATTTATAATTTGAGCACTACAAATTGTAGCCGCAGGAAATTTTACAAACAGTATACACGCATATAGCGGAGTGTACCTTATTGCATCTCAGTACGACACGTAGTTCATGAGATATGAAACCTTCATGGAAAATCGCCCCACCACGCACCAAGTTATAATCCATTACTTCTTTCTACTAATTGTAGTCCCAAGAGATTTTAAAGACATACAGCACTTACACAAATCAATATATACCTGAGAAATGGCAGGAATAAATAAATAAATAAATAAATACCCGGGTCTAATAAAGGACGCTGACTGTGTACATGTAAATACCCTTTTGTGTGACCACTAGTGGCAGAGACTATATAGACTGTATCACATGTTGCAAAAAAGTTGAAATGTTTGGTAAGCTTATGGGACTTAACTACGGGGGTCATCAGTCCCTAAACTTACGAACTACTTATAAAGTAATTCATAGTAAAGGCAACACAAACATCCATGCCCGTGGGAGGATTCGACCCCCCGACGGGGAACGGTCTTGCGCATCGGAGCATAGCGCCTCAATGTCCTCGGCCACTTCGCTGCGGCACACATGTTGCATTTACATTTTTCTATGTGTTTGGGGAAAGTAAATTATATTCCTTTTTATTAACATTCACGAAATTAAAATGTTTATGAAGCCAGAGTGTGGTTTTCGGTTCGCGTAGACAACGTAGTCGAAAGTGGTTCTCTCAAATTCGTTATCTTGTAGAAGTTATCCTGATGCTATTATGCTTCCATGACATGCTACAATATACTATGACTCGTTGTTCCTCAATTGGCTACATTGGTAGAAATATTTTTCTATATTTTTTGGTTATTGTGTATATTGATAATAGTCGATAATAGTTGGAAGTATGAAAAACCCTAAAACAAGTTTCCTAATAACTTTCTTGAATTACGTTTTGTGGAATTATTTGTTAGGGTTCCAAAACACCTTGTGTGTGTTTCTAAATTATTATATTCAAGAAGTTGCCATTATTCCTCGCTGTGGTCTTGGGGTCACGCTGTGTTAACCCAACTAATGTGTTCGGTAATTTTTCTATGCCTTCAATGGTTGTTCCTTCTCCGGACGTCTAGGTCTTGCATCATGACACACTAACATCAAGTTCTGCTCCCGCACCCAAACTTTACTTCATGTTCAGCAATTAACACTCTCGTTGTGAAACCCAAACAACACTGGCGCTAAAATTGCCGTTTCCCGTTAATAAGGAGAAAAGGCACCATTGAGCTAACACTCACTTATACTGGGTTTTATGTTCTGAATAAATTCAAATTCAAAATATTTCAATGTGTACGCCCCTTTGGAAATGAAGTTTGATAGCAAGTACACAGAAATTGTATGCTACTAAATACTTTGGAAAGTTTTAAGTTAAATATGTTGCGACTTGCCACTCCTTATATTTAAGCTGGGGTAAAGTATTTACAATTAAAACCGAAGTACGAAATTGTATACGTTTCAATTTTTTATTACATCAATGCAACAAACCAGAAACGGAGCTTTCCAGTTTAATTACATTAATTAAAATCTAGACATTAAAAAGTTCGGCGTAGATCAATATTTCCAGGAGTTTCTTAATCATTTAGTAAGAAGTCAGAATTACTTGCAAACAAAAAAATTTCGTGCATGAGAATGGTTTTGTTTTCACGAACATCAACAATGAAAATGATCCCAGAATGCGAGGTACTGGCGGAAGTAAAGTTGTGAGGCGGCATCGTGAGTCGTGTCGGGATAGCACAGTCGATAGTGCGCTTGCCCGCGAAAGGCGAAAGTCCCAGGTTCGAGTCCCGGTTCCGGCACACAATTTTAACCTGCCAGGAAGTTTCAATGAAAATGATGTCGGATATCTTAAATAGTCAGAAAATGTAGTCCCTCGCAACTGAAGTTTATTTCTTACATGCTGTCCTCTAGCAAGAAATCAAACGAAATGCAGAAAGGCTCCTTGTTTACTACCACTGCCGCGCCAATACACTAGGAAAATAGTCAAGGGTTTACCATTGCAGGTAGCCTGCCCTCACACAGGCTACAGTCAATGCAAGAAGTCACACACTGTCAGACAGTGTTCTCGGGAAATTTTCACAAATATTCCAATAGGCAGACGCCCAGCATTGTTGGTATTTGTGGGACAACAATGTATTGCTAAAATTTATCGGATCCGGGTTTTTTTTCTTTTTTGACTCCTGCTACCCCTTACTACCGCAATTTCGGTGACAACTTTCATTCTGAAGATGCAACAGCAAGTTGCATTCAAGGTGTAAAGTGAAAAAAGTATAATGGCTACTTTCTGTTTGCATTATCCGTGTAACTTCTCAATAAATCATTCCGTTACACTACTGGCCATTAAAATCGCTATACCAAGAAGAAATGCAGATGATAAACGGGTATTCATTAGACAAATATATTATACTAGAACTGAAATGTGATTACATGTTCACGCAATTTGGGTGCATAGATCCTGAGAAATCAGTACCCAGAACAACCACCTCTGGCCGTAATAACGGCCTTGATACGCCTGGGCATTGAGACAAATAGAGCTTTCATGGCGTGTACAGGTACAGATGCCCATGCAGCTTCAACACGACACCACAGTTCATTAAGAGTAGTGACTGGCGTATTGTGACGAGCCAGTTGCTCGGCCACCATTGACCAGACGTTTTCAATTGGTGAGAGATCTGGAGAATGTGCTGGCCACGGCAGCAGTCTAACATTTTCCGTATCCAGAAAGGCCCGTACAGGACCTGCAACATGCGGTCGTGCATTATGCTGCTGAAATGTAGGTTTTCGCAGGGATCGAATGGAGGGTAGAGCTACGGATCGTAACACATCTGAAATGTAACGGCCAATGTTCAAAGTGCCGTCGATGCGAACAAGAGGTGACCGAGACGTGTAACCAATGGCACCCCATACCATCACGCCAGGTGATACGCCAGTATGGCGATGACGAATACGCGCTTCTAATGTGCGTTCACCGCGATGTCGCCGAACACGGATGCAACCATCATGATGCTGTAAACAGAACCTGGATTCATCCGAAAAAATGACGTTTTACCATTCGTACACCCAGGTTCGTCGCTGCGTACACAATCACTGGCGCTCCTCTCTGTGATGCAGCGTCAAGGGTAACCGCAACGATAGTCTCCGAGCTAATCGTCGATGCTGCTGCAAACGTCGTCTAACTGTTCATGCAAATGGTTGTTGTCTTGCAAACGTTTCCATCTGTTGACTCAGGGATCGAGACGTGGCTGCACGATCCGTTACAGCCATGTGGGTAAGATGCCTGTCATCTCGACTGCTAGTGATACGAGGCCGTTGGGATCCAGCACGGCGTTCCGTATTGCCATCCGGAACCCACCGATTCCATATTCTGCTAACAGTCATTGCATCGCGACCAACGCTAGCAGCAATATCGCGATACGTTAATCCGCAATCGCGATAGGCTATCAAAGTCGGAAACGTGATGGTACGCATTTTTCCTCGTTCCTCGTTTTGAATATCACAACAACGTTTCACCAGGCAACGCCGGTCAACTGCTGTTTGTGTATAAGAAATCGGATGGAAACTTTCCTCATGTTACCACGTCGTAGGTGTCGCCACCGGCGCCAACCTTGTGTGAATACTCTGAAAAGCTAATCATTTGCATATCACAGCATCCCCTTCCTGTCCGTTAAATTTCGCGTCTGTAGCACGTCATCTTCGTGGTGTAGCAATTTTAATAGCCAGGAGGGTATTTGTGAATACACTAGGCGACAAAATATTTCGAAAACAACCTGAGTTGAAAATAATTGTGCTAATTTTCAGCATGCCAATCTAATTTATACAGCAGAGTGTCCGTATATTTGTACGTGTTGCATACAAATCTATAGTTTTGTTCCAATCTTTATGAAATTTTGTACATGTAAGCTTCAATCCATGAGGACGGTTGCCGTAAGTGTAAGAATCACATACGATATATAGTTCACGAGATATGACGTTATAAACAAGGAAATGTGTCTAAAACTGCTGCATTTAGGGACAATGCAATCTTAAACCACTGGACCTATTTCAACCAAATTTGGTACACATATTCCTTACGTGAGATAACATCATCTGTAGGAGTACGAACCACATACGACACATGGTTCAGGAGATATAACGTCGTAAACAATAGGAATCGCAGAAAACTGAATGCGACGAGACTTTATAAAAACGCTATATGAGAGTAAGAGTACTTAACGACTTGCAATAAACTTTAAACGTAATTTCAAACCTTTATTAAACTTTTTCTCGCTGGCATCCATAGCAAAATGATGAAAGGAAAAGAGATTCTCGCTTACTACTTTTCCGCTGTTATGGAGTAAACTACGGCATTCGGTATGACCTTACAATTTATAATGTGTACACTACAAACTGTAGCCGCTGGAAATTTTATAGACAGTATACACGCATATACTTGAGTGTACCTTTTAAACTGTATGACCGTACGAGACGTAGTTCACGAAATATGAGCACATAAACAATAACGTTCATGGAAAACCGCCCCCATCACGCACCAAGTTTTAATCTATTACTTCTTTACTACTAATTGTATTCCCAAGAGTTTTTACACACAGCCCTTATACAAATGAATATACACCCGAAAAATGGCAGGAATGAATAAATAAATAAATACCCGGGCAACGCCGGGTTTCAGCTATTATGTAATAAATATCGTATCGTACATTAAAAGATGCGTGAAGGAAGCAGCCCTGTTTGTTGCGCCGGTCGAAAAGTAAGAGATCGGTGGCTTACCACTCTCCTCCCAGTGTGAACCAGTTTAGTTTCTTCTACAGTCCGACCGAAACATGATTTTTGGGCGAAACCGTAACATAAACTGGCGTAATTAATTTACGTCACACCACATGTCCCCTCCCTGTAATGAGCCTTCTTGTGTCTGTAAGCCTCATCAGGAGTCCGTAGAAGACGACAAGGGCCGCGAACAGTTTTAGTTAAAGCGACGGTACGTTTATTAAAGTACGTCCCAATTGATTCTTTTCTCCTCCTCCTAATATTTTGTACCTGAAAAAGAAAAACTAAAGGAAGTTAGACAATAAGTAAACTGAATTCGATTCAGTGGAGACTCGAAATTACCAGTTTCCCATAAATGCGAGCGTCATAAAACAACAACTGCGGATACATTCTATCATCAGAGAAAAAGGCACTCCGCCATTATAACGCGAAGTAAATAGTGAAAAGACATTAAAGCCTCTAGGCTGCTAATGTAAACGACTATTTAAAAACTCTGTTTTTAAAAAGTAATTTTTTTTACACAACTATTCTTTTCAAGGTAGATTTTCTTATTTTTCACATGTAAATTTCGACAGATGTGATCCCAGTCCCTTCAGCACGAATTAACGAGACTTCTGTATAGCTACCACGTATTCTCAGTTCTGCATACCTTCTTGCAGGAAGATAGGCCTTAGCCTTCAGGTACACAAAAAACATGCCAAATAGATACTGCGGCATGTCAGAGCCTCAGAGTGACTACCACAGTACAAAATACACAGAAAGTAGCCAATTTGTTTGGTTCCATAAGTAGCCTTCACGATTTTGATCTTGAGAACGCTATCTCGATATTGCCAGCTTCACTTCAGCTTTTTGCAATCGACGAACAACTGTACATACCTTTTTTTTTTTTTTTGGGTACTTTTTAAATCAGTTTCAATCAGTCCTGCAGTAACTATGTCGAAAAAGAAAGTCACAGTTCGGACACAGCATGACTTACCAAAATAAATTTACGCAAACTGAACAGGAAAATGTGTGTACAACATGAGCAATGTTCCCTAAAACTATAATAGTTATTAAAAAAGCTCCTCGCTTTCAAGGAAATTCATTAACACAACTTTTAAGGCATAACAGTATGATAACCCATACTATTACGTACAATACTGATGGAGTTAAATTGTTACAAACATAGTATACTAGCTTAAACCAGTGGCTCCGCTCGCGTGTTGGTTGATTATGATAGATAAGCTATCTTTCAGTAGTGTGCTATGAGACTGGTTTTGAAGGATGAAATGAAATACAATACCTTCTTGAGAAACAAACATTTCTAATAACTTCATGTAATGCGCGAAACGTCAAATCGATTTTTTTAAAGAGTTGTATTAAGAGAACTTTCTTTTTTACTGCTTTATTTATTTATTCTTACATTTTCTTATTCGAATGCTTATCCTTACAGAGAAAGAGCTGAAAACATTGTAGCACGCATAGACTAAAGATATGGTCTGTGGCGTCACGTTTCGCTGTATGTAACCTTGCTATAGAGTCGCCAACGTCATTGCTGGCCTTCAGTCCGATTTTTTTTAATAATTTGACGACTTTCGACCACCATATCTTCCACCCGCTTTTAGCTACCGGCATGGAACTGCTATGGGGTACAACGGGAGAATTCGGACAACAATTACACACAGACCATTCGTTTGCGTTATGTAGTTTTCGCTGCAAAGGGAAATATTAAAACACACACACACACACACACACACACACACACACACACACACACACACACACAAGCGCGTAGAATTTTATATACGCCGATGACTTTCCATCCCAATATTCTCCATCCTTTTATCGTTATCAACCAAGAACAATGCAACAAATAAAACCATGGCGGCCGCGGTGGCTGAGGGGACTGAGGCGTTCCAGTCACGCTCTGCACGGCCACTACGGTCGGGGGTTCGAATCCCCCCTTGGGCATGGATATTTGTGCCGTCCTTAGTTGTAAGTAGTTCATAAGTAGTTTGTAAGTTTAGGGACTGATGACCCCGTAGTTAAGTCCCATAGACTCTACAAACATTTTAAATAAAACCATTTTCAAAGGGGAAATATAATTTTCAAAGAGCAATTATTGTTCCGCATTTCGCGTTATATTCTTCAGATTAGTAAATATCTATCAGATCGCAATAAAACCGTGCCTAAAACCTTCCTCAGGTACAAATTAGTAACTGCACAAATATTCAAGTATCTGTGTCTTGTCGTTCTGACGTGATAAGCGTACACCGAACAGACATTCACATGTCTAGATGTAGATCACTATACGGTACGATTGATTTATATTGCGCTTAACAACAAAATACCGACAATCTTTACGTGGCAGGAGAGACTGCTAGCAGTTAAACGGTGCGCCGTCAACTGAGGTAAAGCGTTGTTGTTGACTGTATCCACCCAGAACGCGACTTTAAGTCCAAGGAAAGCTAATTTCAGCCAAGCTGAAGATTCGGCTGATTTCTCGCCGAAACTAATAATTTGGCCGAAACTGGCCCTAGCCGAATCCGAATATTTGGTCGCTTCTTGGTTGATTCCACTTTTTTTTTCCTTCCCTGTGCACTCTCCCAGTGCGGGATGGCTTCGCCTCGTATAGTGTGTCATGTCAATTATCGTATCTCTTTCGTTGGAAAGACTCTTTCGAGGTATCAAAGACTACGATCTAAACAAGAAAGAAGACTGTATCTTCAGTTTTATCACTCACTAGTTGTGTGAAATGCGATCTCTTCTGGTACAATCCATCATACAGGGTGTTACGAAAAGGTACTGCCAAACTTTCAGAAAACATTCCTCACACACAAATAAAGAAAATATGTTATTTGGGCATGTATCCGGAAACGCTCAATATTTCCATGTTAGAGCTCATTTTATTACTTCTCTTCGAATCACATTAATCATGGAATGGAAACACACAGCAACATAACGTACCAGCGTGACTTCAAACACTTTGTTACAGGAAATGTTCAAAATGTCCTCCGTTAGCGAGGATACATGCATCCACCTCCGTAGCATGGAGCCCTTGATGCGCTGATGCAGCCTTGGGGAATGGCGTATTGTATCACAGCCGTCCACAATACGAGCACGAAGAGTCTCTACATTTGGTATCGGGGTTGCGTATACAAGAGCTTTCGAATGCCCCCATAAATGAAAGTCAAGAGGGTAGAGGTCAGGAGAGCGTGGAGGCCATGGAATTGGTCCGCCTCTACCAATCCATCGGTCACTGAATGTGTTGTTGAGAAGCGTACGAACACGTCGACTGAAATGTGCAGGAGCTCCATCGTGCATGAACCACATGTTGTGTCGTACTTGTACAGGCACATGTTCTAGCATCACAGGTAGAGTATCCCGTACGAAATCATGATAACGTGCTCCTGTGAACATAGGTGGAAGAACATGAGTCCCAATCAGGACATCACCAACAATTCCTGTGTTGATGACGTGAATCGAGGAAGTACAGTACATACTAACAAAACAATTGGGTATTTTGACAATAGTCTGCACGAATTATTTCAATTTACATTTAAAAAATACTAAAAAGAGCTCTAACATGGAATTAATCGTTTCCGGACACATGCCCACATAACACACTTACTTTCTTTGTGTGTGAGTAATGTTTCCTGTAAGTTTGGCCGTATCTTTTTGTAACACCCTATATATGCAGACCAGCCCTCAGAAGCAAAGGCAGGCAACTAACAGTAACCTAGTCATCTTCTTAACTTTGTTTTCAGATATCTGTCCCATTCGTGTAAGTCACTCTGGACAGTTTTCTATATTTTGCTATTACTTTGTGCAGTCAGGCGACTGCCTGGGGTTTTTCTACTAGAGCTATCCTCCTTCAGAAATTGTCCGTCTAGAACTTTCTTTGCCGTAAAATAAAGAGAAACGCAAAGTCGTACGTAGCGTTGGCTGTTGGCACCGCGGTGCAAGAACCTCGTGACCCCTAGTTCGCGTTGACGCGGTGACGGGAGATGCTTCCACGCGCCCAGCCGCCGCGCCGCCGCACATCTTAAGCGCCCACCGCACTCTGCACGCGGGGCACGGGCGAGCATAGGTAACCAACACTAGAGTAGGGTGAGCACCTCGCAATCACCAGCTGGCCTGCTGCCAAAAGGACGCCCAACTGAAACAGCTAGTCGACCGTCCAACTATCTTTCTAAAAACATGAACGACTAGTCGTTCCGGCAATGCTTCGCAATTGCTAATATGTATGTACTCTTGCTTTGAATGTTAAATGTGCAAAATTATATCGCAACCGTACGAATGATATTGATAGCCAACTGAAAAAAGCTCTTTCAGTTTCTCGTGAATTTTTTTACTCAAAACATTTCCAAGACCATAATAACAAAACAAAATAAGAATTACCCCTTTCCGTCGTGCAAATAGTCAGTTATAGTGCTGAATTCAATCAAAAACATATTGAAAAACACACTTTCAGTTTTTCACAAATTTTCCAATTTTCCTGTATATTTTCCAAAAAATTTATTTCATACAAACCTTGCCCTGTCAAACTGTAATGAAGTTATGCTCTTATAACCATGTGAGAATCGACTTATTCATAGAAAAAAATCACTTTCGGTTTTGCCTGAATTTTCCTATTTTCCAGGCGACTTTTCCAAATTTTTATTTGATGCGAACCCTCCTCTTGCTTTTAATATGAAATGTACAATATTTTATCGCAGTTGGACGAATGGTATTGATAGCTCACTAGAAAAAGCTGTTTCAGTTTTTCCCGATTTTCCTCTCTTGCGGACAACTTTTCTATTTTTTATCTTCGTTTAAACCTTCCCTGAACTCGCACGAATATTTCAAGACTAAAATTAGCCAAATCGGTTCAACCGTTCTCGAGTTTTAGCGAGACTAACGAACAGTAATTCATTTTTATATATATATAGACTAATGCACCATAAGATACCGATCTGTTTGAAGTAATAATGGAAGCAAGGACAACTCTTTGCTAACGTGGCACGAATTGCGTACGACAGACATTTGTTTCCTCTTCAAACTCACAAGGGACATCTTTGACCACGAACGGTCGTAACAGCACGTGACCATGCTTGGAATAAAAGGCAATCATAAACATGACAGTCGTCTGCGTCAGTTTTGTGCAAAACGTTGTACTGTACCTCAAGTAACATTTTAACACAGAAAAACTAACAAGATATCAAATCCATATGAAGCAAATTATATGTCATCATTTTTTCGATTTCCGTCGTCCTTAGTTGCATATGAAATTGATGGAGGTGTATTACCGTCTTTAGCAACTAAATGAAAGGCGTTTTGTGTGTGCCATACGCGTTTCGCTTCTTTATTTATGAAGCATCATCAGTGGCGGTTTTCTGTTTTATTCCATGTGTGTCTTCATGGAGATGTTTGTGAGGTCTTTAGTTGGATGTGGTATTTTCGGTCTTGATGAAAACCCTTTTATCACCACTTCACTGTGTATTCGTATTTGACGTTTGTTTACAATGTTTAGTGTTGCCACAATGTTTAGTGGCAACACTAAACATTGTAAACAAACGTCAAATACGAATACACAGTGAAGTGGTGATAAAAGGGTTTTCATCAAGACCGAAAATACCACATCCAACTAAAGACCTCACAAACATCTCCATGAAGACACACATGGAATAAAACAGAAAACCGCCACTGATGATGCTTCATAAATAAAGAAGCGAAACGCGTATGGCACACACAAAACGCCTTTCATTTAGTTGCTAAAGACGGTAATACACCTCCATCAAATTATATGTAATTTAATGGTGTCAGTTTATCATTGAATATTCAATCAGCAGCGCCATAAACACTCTATTGGAAGTATTTATTGTAATAGCGCAAAATACACACATACAGCAGTACCACACACCTGAGAGTGCTTGTATTAGTCCTCTGTACAGATGCGGGATTTCCATAGAAGTGGGAGAGAACAATGTGCACAGTTCAGTAAAGCCACGTTGTAACATATCAAACACCTTTAGCATTCACGCAGTCCAGTGTCAAAAGCCAATGTCGTGCACTGCTTAAAAAGCCATCTTCAGGTTCAGGTTCCTCCTGTCCTTCAAATTCCGTGTATCTATCAAGCCTCTCCTGTCAGAGAGGACACAGTTCGTAGTAATCGATGGTAAGGCATCGACTAAAACAGAAGTGGTCCTCTGCTGTTCCTTATTTATATAAACGATTTAGGGGAAAATCTAAGTAGCTCTCTTAGACGACGACGCCGTCATTTACCGTCTAGTAAAACTCATCTGAAGGTCAAAATCAACTGCAGAACGATCTGAATAAGATATCAGTATGGTGTAAAAATTGGCAATTGACTCTAAATAATCAGAAGTGTGAAGTCGTCCACATGAGTACAAAAAGAAATCCGTTAAACTTTGTTTGCAAATTAAATCAATTAAAAGTGACGGCCGTAAACTACACTAAATACCTACGAATTACTATTACTTCAGACTTAAATTGAAAGAACACGTAGATAATGTCGTGCGAAAGGCGAACCAGAGACTGCGTTTTATTGTCAGAACCCTTAAAACAAGCAACAGAACTACTAAAGAAAGTGCATACTCTATGCTTGTCCGTCCATTTTTGGAGTATTGCTGCCCAGTGTGGGATCCTTATCAGGTGGGTTTGGCGGAGGACATCGAAAGAGTCCAGAGAAGGGCAGCTCGTTTCGTATTGTCACGATACAGGGGAGACAGCGTTACGGAAATGATACAGGATCTGGGATGGGAATCATTACAACAACGGCGCTTATCGCTGCGACGTGGGCTACTTGCGGAACTCCAATCGCCAACATTCTCCTCCGAATGTGAAAATATATTGTTGACTCCCACTTACATAGGTAGAAATATTCATCAGAATAAAATACGAGAAATCAGAGCTCGAACGGAGAGATTCAGATGTTCTTTCTGCCCGCGCACTATTCGAGAATGGAATGGGAGATAAATAGTGTATTGGTAGTTCGATGAACCCTCCGCCAGGCACTTAAATGTGATTTGCAGAGTATCCCATGTAGATGTAACGTCGTGTATTTCTGTGTCGTCGCCATTTTATTTCTGAATTATTACATTATATATTTGCCATCTAGTTTGCGAACACTGAAAGAGACAAGTAAGTACTGCAGCTATGCCCCTCACGCAACTGTAGCCCCGGTTAGTACAGGTACACCGCGACACTATCTAGTGACGCTAGCAGACAAGTGCGGCCTTTTTTTTTTTTTTGCATGGAAATGGCGCACACCACTGTTTTGTTTATGACTGCTTGTTATTGTGAGCATGGTTCCTTGCGGTTCCGAGCGTTAGAGGTCAAAGATGTGCCTTGTCAGTATATTTCGTGTTATCGAGGACAACATTTTAACGTCAGTTTAAACGAACATCGTGCAACAGTTATAGATACCCAATGACACAAAAGATACTAGCGATGCGTTGTACCAAGTACTTCCTCTACAGTTCTGCGAGTAGGTTATAGATGGAAAAGAATGTTTGGCATCCCGACAGCTCATGAAACGAAGAATAATGGTAATTACAAAGTATTTTATACTTCGGGCATCCACAGCTGAAATACATTGTAAATAAATTCTAGAAAGTAATGTGTTTCTATCAATTATTGCAGTCCGTCTTTGCTGTTTTTATACGCCTTTATTGCGTTACTACCGGTTTCGTACCGTTAAAGGTACATCTTCAGGTATCTTTTTATTTACATGGGGTGGTTTGACTTGTTGCGTGTCCCAACGTTGATGTTTTTCCGGGTTTTATGGAGATTTTCTTCAAAGGTGTTAATTAATTTTACAAGGGACTCCCTTCAGTAAACGTGTATGTGGGCAACCGTTGCGTATACCAAGTTTACTGCTTAAAATTTTGAAGTTGAACGTAGGGGTGGGTTCAGTATCCCCTGAATCTACAGTAAAACGAATTGTACCAATGGTTTGCGTCATATGCTATTAAAATATTTGACAGCACACTTATGATGACGAGTATTGGGGGCTTTCCACAACGATTTCTTGAATGACCACAATACGTATTCAGAAGTAATGCACTTCTGAACATATCATGTACTATCAGTGCACATTAATACTTTTCATAGTTTGAATCACAACAAAAAATTTCAAGTCCTAACGTGCACCTAATGGTTTCTGGGAATTTTCTAATTTTGAGAATCATAACACGGACCACGACTCCATAAAGTTTCTGGTTTCGTCAAATAATTTAATAGCATATGACGCAAACGATTGGTACAATTCGTTTTACTTTAGATTCAAGGGATACTGAACCCACCCCTAGGTTCAACTTTAAAATTTTAAGCAGTAAACTTGGTATACGCAACCGTTGCCCATATGGACGTTTACTGAAGGGAGTCCCTTGTAAAATTAACATCTTTGAAGAAAACCTCCATAAAACCCGGCAAAACATCATCAACGTTGGGACACGCAACAAGCAAACACCACATGTAAATTAAAAGATACCTTAAGACGCACCTTTAACGGTACGAAACCGGTAGTAACGCAATAAAGGCGTATAAAAACAGCTAAGGCGAACTGCAATAATTCATACAAAGACATCCTGATTGTTTATATTACTCTCTACAATTGATTTATAATGGTAATTATACCACACGAAATGGCCGCGGGGTCTAAGGCGTCATGCTACAGCCTAGGCAGCTGCTCCCGCCGGAGATTCGAGTCCTTTCTCAGGTGTGTGTGTGTGTGTGTGTGTGTGTGTGTGTGTGTGTGTGTGTGTGTGTGTTCCTTAGTGTAAGTCAGTTTAAGTAGATTCTAAGTCTATGGACTGATGACCATAGCGGAGTGGTCCAATAGGTTTACGAACATTTGAATATTTTTGAATGATAATAATAATAATAATTCGAAAATAAATTTCGGAACTAGAGCCAAGATTTCATTTCATTACCGCAAAAGGATTGTAAAGACGTTATCAGAAGTTAAGGCAGCAGGTAAGATTATGAACACGAACACTAGTTGAGTAACAAACAGCCAATCAAACAGCCCATAAAGCTTGCATTCAGATCTCTGGACATGGCAGAAGCCGGTTAGTATCACATTCTCCAGAACGAATACACAGTCTTCCATAAGGTTACATCACTCACCACACGCGTTATGCAGTTACGGTTTTTTGCTCGCGATTTCGCCAAGTTATCTTCCAATAAATTCACAACCAATAATAACACAGTATGACTACGTTAACCCGGCGTAAGTGAGGTCGAGTATGTGATACCGGAAGTGTTTTTAAACGCTGATTATTGAAAGTAGCTGGAGATAAGGGAGAGGGGCGCACGATGCAGTGTCGAGGTTACTGTTGCGGCAACGTCAGAGGGGAGAGACACGCGTGCAAACGTGGCTACGGTACGTCATACCCAACCGCGTAGACGGTGTCATATTTTTGAGCTGTCAGCAATTTTACGAGATATATAGTTATTTATAGTATTCTTTGATTTATTTTTAGACTTCATATTTCTCGAGATGTCTTGCGAAGAACATGAACGTCGGCAACAAGGACTAATGAAAGATGTTTTAGAAAACTGTTCAAGTGTTAGTCCCTGTGGCTCCGAGAGTGAAGGAGAAATTGGCAACTAAAGCCGGTGTCTAAGTTGCAGATGAACTGGTGCCACTCATGATGTTTCCCACAACAGGAAACGTTGCCATCCCAGTCTACATAGAAAAATAACAAAGCTGACAAAAACACGCTCGAAGCGCCGAGATTTCATTCGTAATTTAGATTTGAATGTGATAAATTACAGTCTTCGCATTAAACAACGTACATCTTCCAAGGGATATTCGAAAGAGGATTGCTGATCAACTAGGATAAACTTCATCGCCAGATTTTTTTTAAGGATTTTATATTGCAAACACAGTATATTACCTACTCATCGTGTTTAATGGACTCCATTATAATATAGCAAGTAGCAAAAATAACAAACAATTTTGTATCAAAAATTCGTCATCAGAGTTTCTGGTACCTCATACCCACCTCATAGCTGCTGTAACAATGTATTACCTCATTCACGCTGGTTTAAGTATTTTCTGTGAAAGAATGAAGGACATTAATTCACGCTGTGACTACGTCATTTCTACAAAATACCCATGCTGCTTCTCCCGCAACGTCCGTGAAGTTTGAATAATAGAAGTACTGATGGAAGGAAGTTGTGTGTGGTGCCTGATGAAGTCCTAGAGCATTTCAACGACAATGGTGACAGTTCCCAATTCGAGCCCTAGTTACACACGCAATCTGCCAACAAATTTCAAGTCATGTGTAATTTCTTAAGTAGTAGGCAAATACATTCTTCTACATCCTTGCATTTGCCTTCTAGCCACTCCTGCTTAGCCATTTTGCACTTCCTGTCAATCTCATTTCTTAGTCGTCTGTACTCCATTTTGCCTGTTTCATAAAAATGCAGTAAATGAAACAGGCAAAATGGAGTACAGACGACTAAGAAATGAGATTGACAGGAAGTGCAAAATGGCTAAGCAGGAGTGGCTAGAAGGCAAATGCAAGGATGTAGAAGAATGTATAAATAGGGGGAAAATAGATACAGCCTACAGGAAAATAAAAGAAACATTTGGAGATAAGAAAAACAGCTCTATGAATATCAAGGACACTGATGGAAAACCAGTTCTCAGCAAAGAAGGGAAAGCTGAAAGGTGGAAAGAGTATATACAGGGGCTCTACAAAGGAAATGAACTTCGAGACAATATTGTAGGAAGGGAAGAGGATGTAGAGGAAGATGAAATAGGTGATACTGTACTGAGAGAAGAATTTGACAGAGCCCTGAAAGACCTAAGTCGAAACAAGGCTCCTGGAGTAGATGATATTCCCTCAGAGCTACTGAAGTCTCTGGGAGAACCAGCCATGACAAAATTGTTTCACCTGGTGTGTAAGATGTATGAGACAAGCGAAGTACCCTCAGACTTTAAGAAACATGTTATAATCCCCATTCCAAAGAAAGCAGGTGCATGCAGGTGTGAAAACTACAGAACCATCAGTTTAATAAGTCATGGTTGCAAAATATTAACACGAATTATATACAGAAGGATGGAAAAGCTGGTAGAAGCCGACCTCGGGGAAGATCAGTTTGGGTTCAGGAGAAATGTAGGAACTCGGGAGGCAATACTCACTTTACGCCTTATCCTAGAAGATAGATTAAGAAAAGGCAAACCTACATTTCTAGCTTTTGTAGATTTGGAGAAGGCTTTTGACAATGTTGATTGGAATAAACTCTTTCAAGTTCTGAAGCAAGCAGGAGTAAAATATAGGGAGCGTAAGGTTATTTACAACTTGTACAAAAGCCAAACAGCGGTTGTCAGATTTGAAGGGCATGAAAGGGATGCAGTGGTTGGAAAGGGAGTAAGACGGGGTTGTAGCCTTTCCCCAATGTTGTTCAATTTGTACATTGAGCAAGCTATAAAGGAAAGCAAGGAGAAATTGGGAGAAAGAATTAAAGTTCAGGGGGAAGAATTAAAAACATTGCGTTTCGCCGACGACATAGTAATTCTGTCAGATACAGCAAAGGACCTGGAAGAGCAATTGAACAGAATGGACAGTGTGCTGAAAGGAGCATATAAGATGAACATTAACAAGAGCAAAACTAGGGTAATGGAGTGCAGTCTAAGAAAATCAGGTGATGCTGAAGGAATTAGATTGGGAAACGAAGCAATAAAGGAGGTAGATGAGTTTTGTTACTTGGGCAGTAAAATAACAAATGATGGTCGCAGTACAGAGGATATAAAATGCAGAATGGCAATGGGTAGAAAAGCGTTTTTAAAAAAGAGAAATCTGTTAACATCGAATATTGATTTAAGCCTAAGAAAGTCGTTTCTGAAGGCATTTGTATGGAGTGTTGCCTTGTATGGGAGTGAAACATGGACGATAAGCTGTGCGGACAGGAAGAGGATTGAGGCTTTTGAAATATGGTGCTACAGAAGAATGCTGAAGATTAGGTGGGTGGATCTCGTAACTAATGAGGAGGTACTGAACAGAATTGGGGAGAAAAGAAATTTCTGGCATACCTTGACTAAAAGAAGGGATAGATTGGTAGGACACATTCTTAGGCATCAAGGAATTGTGAATTTAGCATTGGAGGGAAGTGTGTGGGGTAAAAATCGCAGAGGAAGACCAAGAGATGGATATAGTAAGCAGATTCAGACAGATGTGGGTTGCCGTTCTTATGTGGAGATGAAGAGGCTTGCTCAGGATAGGGTATTGTGGAGAGCTGCATCAAACCAGTCTCCGGACTGAAGACCACAACAACAACAGGCAAATCCTAAACTGCCAATGAGAGAAGAAAACAGAGACCTACATAAGCCATTGCTTCTATTGTCGTTGTCGCAGGTTTAGATTCCTCATAATCAGGAATTTTAATTCCTCTGTTCTTTAGCACTTGCAGCTGACAGTCGAGTATTGTCGCGGAGTATGTTTTTGCTTCAAAAAACGATCTAAACTTTTTTTTTTTTAAGTAATGCTCATTTGTATGGCACAATAAGACGCATCAAATCTGATCCGGTGCGATGCTTGCTGAAACCTGATCCCTCGCCACTTTAACGAAGAACACGACTCGACAAGCGTGGGCTGCCCTTGAAAGTTTATAAAGACAACGAATGTCGCTTGCGTCATTCTGAGGAAGGCGTAATTGCAACAGACACTCTCCGTGACGCAATACTGCTGCGATTGCCCAGGTCTGGTGTCGGGATGGACATGCGTCACTTTAAGGCTGATGACGGCATCTAACGAGGAGTGATTTACGAGGGACGCGAGAGCGAGCACGAGACACCCACCCACATTAAGCGAGGCTTCGCTCCATTCTGCACGACAGGGAGGAATAAGGAGCTAGGTGCACGGTAGACGTGAGCGGAAGCGGAAGACTCTTCAAACTGCTTTCTCTAATCATTCGGTGGGAAATATTCTTTGAGAGACACTTTACTCGCAAGCTTCCTCACCCCCCTCTCTCCTCCCCCTTTCTTGGTGGAAGGGAGGGGGTGGGGGAAAGAGAGAAAGGAACGGCGAAATTACTAAATAAATATAACATCAACAATGGTCCGGCATGTATTTCTACAACATGTCAACTAGGCCCCACTACTGTCAAACATCGTGTTGTCGACTCAGCTGTTCAAAATAAACTGTCGCACAGTTCCCACAAACTGCACGTCCTAAGGACTCGGGATGGTGCTACTGTGGGTTTAAATGTATACAAGATTTGTGTAATCATAATGCAAATTGCTTTTTAAAACATTTAAAAATTAAACTTCTTCCATAATTTAATAATAATAATTTCGTATGGCTCATTGGCCTGGTGCAAGTCTTTCGATTGGACGCCACTTCGGTGACTTGCGTGTCCCTAGCCTACCCCAGTTATCCAACCGGGGAAAGGAAAGGGGACCTACAGCGTAACGTGGAATCCGAACCACGTGTCGTTTCTGGCGACTCCTCACATCGTTGAGAGGTGAAGGATGGGTTAAAGTGCACACTGAAAAATCCAAGGTCCGGCCGGGTTTCGAACCCGCGACCCTTCGGTTTCCAGTCGAACGCTTTACCCCAAGACCATCGGGTCCGACTTTCCCTAATTTAACCTATTATATCATGGAATGTTTTAACTTGTGCATTTTTAAAATAAGCCACAACAGATTCCATCCCGTATTTTACTTTAGACTTACAGGAATGATGCATACATTCAAGGCAACATCTGGCGTCCTAGCATAAGCAAAGTTTGTGAACTGTGCCAGCACTTGGGCCTAGTTTTCGTTATATTTGGAAAATATATGACGAAATAGTGCTGATGTTATGTTTGTTTTGTGACGATGCCACTAACGCTCAACTGCATTAAGATATTTTATGGAAATTACAGGCATGCTCTATTGTAACTCAATTTTTATGTATCACTCTAAAGTTTTAAGTTGAAGACTGCCCGATAGTTTGTTTTTGTCGATTCCCTGCTGTAGATCTGAAGACTGTCATCACTGAATGAAAACGGTTGTCTAATGACAAAAATTTTCGATCGTTGAACTAAATAAATGAAAACAATTTACAAACGGATGAGTGTTCTTTTCGAGGCCATGCCGCATCTCCTGAAAATGCACTGTTTTGCCTACTGGAGACGTACACATTTACGCTGCGAGACACACCACTCCGAATGACCAACAGCCGCCTTCGTAATCTTTTTAGGAAAGTTATTCAGATGGAGCTGCTCTCAAATTCCGTCTAGTGAAATACCGATTGACAATGAAAATCGCCTCTTGTACAAGTACGTTTGAAACTCAGTAAGATCACTGTTCTTACTTCATTGACACTGGTACACATCCATGGTACGTACATTGGACAGTTTCGTGTATTGATTCACGAACGAACTGCACAAATCCACCCGGGACCTTGTGACGGATCTTCGAAGTACCACAGCTTCACTCCACATGAGCGATTGGCATATATAACAGTCCACTGCACTGCCATCACTTGCATCACTACTGGCTCGTCAGACTGCGTCTTACAGAGCTTCAAAATTGGTATTGGGATTACGAACCCAGCACTTGGAATAGTTTAATATTTATGGCAAAGATCAGGAACTAACGTCACAAGGCAAACATTCATGTAGTTTCAGTTATTAGTTGGGTGCGATAATTCTTATACGTCCAGTTGGCAACCGCGATGAGTATGTGCCACCAATCATCTACGACGTTAGTCGTCGACAAACAAAAATGCGATTCGTTTGGAAATCTGGTCTCGCCAAGAATCCCACTCAGTTTTCCGATTGGCAAAAAATGTAACTGCAGCTCAAATTCACCGGGAGCTGGTGGCAGAATGTTGAATATGTAGCCGACTTCGCTGCGACTATCAGTCACCCTCCAAACAAGCCAGTCCTTGCTCCAAGCGACATCCACCTTCTTCCTCGCCTGAAGGCGCACGTAGAAGGCAAACGATTCTATTCAGAAACAGTTCCTGGCGACGTCACTGAACGTGCAAAGACGGGCTTTTCACCACGAGTGTATATTCAGAAAGAACATGCTACCACATGGCTGAATACACAGGCGGCAACCTTCTATGAAGAAGGCATAGAGAAACTTGTGCCACGCTATGACAAGTGCCTACAAAATTTCGCAAGCTATGTAGGAAAGTAGTTTCACAGTTGTAGATTTCTGTACAATAAATATGTTTTTCTATATCTGTACACGTTTGTTTTATATAACCAAACGGAACTTACTTTCTGGACGTACATCGTATTAATGTGACTGTCTATTCGGTGCACGCTTATCAAGTCCGACCAAGACACAGAGACTTAAATATTTGTACAGTTACTAATTTATACCTGAGGAAGGTTTTAGGCACGGTTTTATAGCGTATCTTTGGTCTATGCGTGCGATGTCTTCAGCTCTTTCTCTGTAAGGATAAGCATACGAATAAGGAAATGTAAGAATAAATAAATAAATAAATAAAGCAGTAAAGTGAAATTAAAATTAATTTGGACTTTACTCTCACCAAACGTGTTGAGATATTGCAACACAGGCTATAAGGAATAATGTATGTATCATTTATTGTAAATCATTAAGCAATTCACATAATTTTATTTCTTTTACTAGCTGAAAACCCAGCGTTGCCCGGGTATTTATTTATTTATTCCTGCCTGGAGTTAGTACCTCTCCTACCCTCCTCTCTCTGTCCATCTTTTTTCTAAAAATGTGTTATCTTTATCGGAGAACATATAAGAAATAACGCTGTCTTGGATAATGTACAAAATTATAAGCGCATTATTCAAACAAAGGAAGATAGAAGTCAAAACACAAATGAAATAAAATTCGCACGATCAAATATTTATTCAGTTATATGTGGTCCAATTGTATAATTTTTCAGGTATGTATTCATTTGTGTAAGTGCTGCATGTCTGTAAAACTTCTTGGGAATACAATTGGTGTTAAAGAAGTAATAGATTACTACTTGGTGCGTGATAGGACGGTCTTTTATGAACGTTACTGTTTTATGTGCTCATACCTCATGAACAGTGCGCCTCGGTTGCACAGTGGTAGAGTGCCAGACTACAAATCCGAAAGTCGCGGGTTCGATCCCCGCCAGGTCCTAGGATTTTTATCTGTCACTTTCCACTTCTTTCACCTCTGACAGTATTGCTCATGTGAAAAATACCGAGTAGCACCGTGGTTCGGAACCCAATTAAACTGTAGGTCCCCCTATAACTGGCTGGGTAAGTCAGTTCGAAGGTCGGAGGAAGGCAACGGCATACCACCTCCAAACAGGACCATGCCTAGTAAAGCACTGTGGTGTTCAAACCAATCTTCGGATTGTTGACTGCTTTACCTTTTTTTTTACCTCATGAACTACAGTTCGCACTATGCTACAATTTCGGAGGCATATTCAAAGATATGTGTTTACATTGCGTATAAAATTTCCTGCGGTTACAATTGGTAGTGTAAAAATTATAAATTGTAACGTCATACCGAATGCCGTAGTTTTACTCCATAAACAGCCGAAAAGTAGTAAGCGAGAAACGTTTTTCCTTTCAACATTCTACTATAGTTTCCAGCGAGAAAAAGTTTAATAAAGGTTTGAAATTATGTTTCAAGACTGTTCCAAGTCGCTAAGTACTCTCATTCTCATATAGTGTATTTGTAAAGTCTCATCGCATTATGGCAGTTTTTTGCAACTCCTATCGTTTATGCAGTTATATCTCTTGAACCATGAGTCGTATGTGGTTCGTACTCCTACAGAAGATGTTATCTCACGTAAGGAATACGTGTAACAAATTTGGTGGAAATCGGTCCACTGGTTTAGGAGAAAATGAGCAGCATTGTCGCTTATGGCAGCAGTTTTCGCGCATCTCATTGTTTATGACGTCATATCTCGTGAACTATATATCGTATGTGATTCTTACACTTACAGCGACCGTCCTCATGGATTGTAGCTTACGTGTACAAAATTTCATAAAGATTGGAGCAAAACTGTAGATTTGTATGCAACACGTACAAATATTCGGACACACTGCTTTATATATTAGATTTGAATGTCGACTAAAAATGTTTGTTTCTAAAGAAGGTGGTGTATTTCATTTCGTCCTTCAAAACCAGTCTCATAGCACACTACTGAAAGATAGATAAGCTATCATAATTAACCAAGACGCGAGCGGAGCCGCGGGTTTAAGCTAGTTTAATATAAGTGAGCGTTTTATATTTTATATTTTTCGCGAACCACGTTTCAGTTGTCGCGAATCACTTGGGGTCCACAGACAGGTTGTAAACCAGTGTGCTAGACGCTGTCAGTCAGATAAGTGAGTAGTGCGATGGCAGCACACAGCACAGCGGCTGAGTCGTCGCAGTGGAGACGTCTGGCCTCGACATCGCCAGCCTGTCTGCTTCTCTGCTCAGATCTGCCGCCCGCTGTTTGCAGAACTTTCCGCGTCTCGAAAACTGCGCAGTACTCGCCAGCAACCAGAGAAAGAAAGGAAAGAAATACGACCTAAGAGACACGGCAAACTACATTTCTCTGATACTCTGGCAGTCAAATGAGGGCAGAAATCACACCGGCAGTCGAGGCGTAACGGCGTGCTACTGGAACTCGTGAGTCGAGCCACGTGTAGAACAGCAAACGAAAATGCTCGCAATTTAGAAGCCTAACAGTCGCACTGGTATTCATTACAACATTTTGGCCCACTTTAGGTTACGGTACTAACACTAAAAGTGGGTCTTTTCGATCGTCTTTTGACAGCTCGAAATTTAAATGAAAATAACGGCTTAACCATTCATCTGACACAAAAATGGAATAACCTAATTTGTAGAGGAGAAAATTCTCTACAAAATTGCTCTCTTATCCTTTTTTTAATATTTCTCGTATCGTTGCAGAGATATTTGCAAAAATAACGGCGATTTGACGATGTCTGTATGTCTGTCCGTAACGTGTTCCCTGTTTTTAAGACGAACCGTTTAACCGAGCAGCACCAAATTTTATAGACATGATTGTAGGACACCAGAGACCAGAACCTCCCTTTTTCTAATTTTTCGGCCATAAAATACGGTAGTAATAAAAAAAAAAGGCCGTTTATAATATAATTGTAATTGCATACGAACCGTTCATCTGACACGAAAATGGAATAACTTAATTGGTAGAGGGGAAAAATTCTCTACCACTTCGCTCTATTATGTCTTTTTTTCATATCTTGCATCGTTGCAGAAATATTTGCAGCCGCGGTGGAGTAGCCGAGCGGTCTAAAGCGTCTCGCTGCGGAGCACGCGGTTGCTCGCCGTGGAGGTTCGAGTCCTCCCTGGGGCATGGGTGTGTGTGTTTGTCCTTAGATTAGTTTACCTAGGTTTAAGTAGTTTGTAAGCTACGGACTGATGACCACGCAGTTTGGTCCGATAGATTTACAAACATTTGAACATTTGAATTTGAAATATTTGCAAAAATAACGGCGATTTGACGATGTCTGTCTGTCTGTCTGTCTGTAACGTGTTCCCACTTTCTAGGTCCAACTGTTCAACCGATCGGCACAAATTTTACAGACATAATTGTTGGCTACCACAGACAAAAACCTCGCGTTTTGAAATATTTCGGACAAGAAATACGTTAGTAATACCGAAAAAAAAAGCCGTTTGTAATGTACTTTTAATTGCAAATAAATAGTTCATCCGACACGAAAATTGAATAACCTAATTGGTAGAGGAGAAAATTCTCTACAACTCAGCTCCCTTTTGTTTTGTTTCATATATCGTATCGTTTGAGAGAGATTTGCAAAAATAACGGAGTTTTAACACCCACCATTCAATTAACGAAAACCAGCCGTTCGCAGATGTCACGTGACATTCTTCGCCCAGAACACTCTGTGGCGTACGCCACCTTGCGTTGCGTATTTGATGATTTTCTTATTGTAACTTACACGTTGTCATTTCAAAGCGCTGGCGCACTGAAGAATTAACAAAAACACGTCGTTCTTCGTACGATAAATGATAATCTAGTGTCTACAAATGGCGTATTAGCATCAGTTAATAACGGCCATCAATAGAACGAAATTAAAGAACAACTCTTAACTGATAGCTGTAGCGTTGTGGGCAATGTGTTGGACTGTGACGCTGCCACTAGCTTTTTTTCCCCCTAAAATGGTTTCAGACACATTTCTATCTGCTGGTAATGCGACTTCATCCAGGTGTAATATTCGTGTTCATAACAATGGGTCGTTCATCGTTGCTTTCTGTGAAAGGCATATTAAAATCCAGTATGTCCGAATCCATCATATAGGTTACGGATTAAACCTCCTTTTTGGGTATTCACTCTCGTATGCTTCGACGACGAAAATGAACTTTGCGATCAGTTTCATAAAAAGCGCAAGACACCCCTTTCGACACCTTTGGATTTGGCATGCAGCCAGGGTAGAGCACTTTTCACACAAATTTATGCAGGAACTATCGTAATCGTTGCGTAGTGTCGCTGTGAAGGCGATCTGAAACGAGACTATCGATTTGTCGATCACTGTACAGCTGAGCCGTTGTTGATATGTTAGTGACGGGATAACCTAAACCACATACAGGAAAAATCGGGACATTACTAGAAACAGCACAGTGTTTTTAAGAAGCAAAATTGAAAATATGTTTGCCGCTCGTTTTCTGCAATCACAGCTGTGCTGTTACTTTAGTGGCTATTTACATACTCGCAAAATATGGATGCATAGAATAGCAAGGGGGGTAAATTTTGTTGCTCTATCAATAACCAGATCAAATGTTCAAATGTTTGTATAACTTATGGGACTAAACTACGGGGTCATCAGTTACTAAACTTACAAACTACTTATGATCTAGCTAACACTAAGGACGGCACAAATATCCATGCCCGTGGGGGGATTCGAACCTCCGACCGTAGTGGCCGTGCAGATCGTGACTGACGCGCCGCAGTCCCCTCGGCCACCGCGGCCGGCTCAATTTTTGTGATATGTTTCTAAATTGTTGATGTATCATCTAGGTAAGTGAAAGGAAATATAACCTCGCAATTTACAGTAACAGATACACAAACTTTAAGAAGGTTTTATCTTATTAGGTCTTTTCTTAACCCGCGAGAACTCGCGCCTTTAGAAGTTACGCGATCGATTGCTTTTTTAGCATTTATGTGACAGTCAAAGAACAGTTTGTAATGTACTTAATATGTCTAAATAAGTATTTATAGTTGGGTTTATAAGAAAACACACATATTTGACCATGTAAAATTGATAAATGCCGATAGTTTTAAAATTACTGTGAGCAAATTAGTAACAACAACAAAAAATACCGTTCGTTTCTATTTCTATTGCAATTTTACTCCCAACACAATTGGTGAAGTGCGGCTCCGTAGCACAGTGGTAGAGTTCCAGACTGCAAATCCAAAAGGGCGCTGGTTCGATCCCCGCCAGGTCCTAGGATTTTTATCTGTCACTTTCCACTTCTTTCACCTCTGGCAGTGTTGCTGATGTGAAAAATACCGAGTAGCACCGTGGTTGGGAACCCACGCCAAACTAGGGTCTCCCTATAAAAGGCTGGGTAAGTCAGGTCGAAGTTCGGAGTAAGGCAACGGCATACGCCCTCCAAACAGGACCATCCTTAGTAAAGCACTGTGTTGTTTAAACCAATCTTCGGATTGTTGACTGCTTTACCTTTTTTTAAGAATTGCTGAAGTCTGCTTCGACTTTGGATTGGACAAATAATCAAATGAAACTTCCTGGCAGATTAAAATTGTGTGCCGGAACCGGGACTCGAACCTGGGACCTTTGCCTTTCGCGGGCAAGCGAAAGTTTCATTCTGGAAACATCCCTTAGGCTGTGGCTAAGCCATGTCTCCACCAAATCCTTTCTTCCAGGAGAGCTAGTCTTGCATGGTTCGCAGGAGAGCTTCTGTGAAGTTTGGAAAGTAGGAGGCTAGGTACTGGCGGAAGTAAAGATGTGAGGCGGCATAGTGAGTCGTGTCGGGATAGCACAGCCGGTAGTGCGCTTGCCCGCGAAAGGCAAATGTCCCCAGGTTCGAGTCCCGGTTCCGGCACACAATTTTAATCTTCCAGGAAGTTTCATATCAGCGCACACTCCGCTGCAGAGTGAAAGTTTCATACTAAAAAATCAAATGTTTGTATAGCTTATGGGACTTAACTATGGGGTCATCAGTCCCTAAGCTTACAAACTACTTATGAACTAGCTAAGACTAGCAGGACGGCACAAATATCCATGGCCGAGGGGGGATTCGAACCCCCCGACCGTAGTGGCCGTGCAGACCGTGACTGCAGCGCCTCAGTCCCCTCGGCCACCGCGGCCGGATCGGAGTGGACAGGTCGGCCAATACACCACAGTTGTGCACTGACTCAAGAAGCTGTTTGTCCGTAGTATTTTTGACAACAAACCATAAAATGATGAATCACATAACTTTAATGTCTCAAAACTGCACGGTTGTCGAGAAAATGACGCTACCATATTTGTACTGTGCACAACACATCTCGTCATATGAGTAACAGGAGAAGAAGAAGCCCTTCGGCGGACGAAGCTGGGCCTGGTCAGGCCTGCCACGAGCGTGCACTGGTCTCACCCCCCGCTCCGCCTGCCGCTGCCGGCCAGTTTTCGGCAGACAGGCGGCTGCTGTAAATCCGCAGTTGTGTGGCAACCGGCGGCGACAGGCAGGATGCCACAATCAGGGAGGGTCCCCTCACTGGCTGCGAGCCCCGGCAACGCCAGCAAGCCGCGCACCAAGCGACAGCCCAAACCACTCCTCTAGCGACAACTTTTCAAGGCTTTCCGACTTCAAAAAAAAATTCTGCTAGTTTCAACTAAAACTTTAGCTAGCGTCTTCCTAGCCAAGACTTAGCACGGACAGCACTGTCAACAGTATTCCACTCTCTCTTCGGGCGCAGCGATGAACGCTAACCGGAATATCTGACTGCCTATTGCGGATATGAACGGCGTCCTCTTGGCTCCATTCCCCGTCCACCACACTGCCACTCCCTGGTGTTTGTTGTTGTGGTCTTCAGTCCGCAGACTGGTTTGATGCAGCTCTCCACAATACCCTATCCTGAGCAATAGAGTTGGCTACGGTTTCGTGGTTTCGAAACCAGGTTTCGATAAACACAACAGTTTCAGTGTTTCAAAACCGGCATCTTTCACGGTTTCGAAACCATGCGGTTTCATTCCGTTCTGTTTCGGATCACAATCGTAGTCGATTGTCGATACACTGAAACCGTTTCTTCCTGCGGTTCCACGGTTTCGTGTCGGTTTCACGACACCGGTATTTCAAACCACTAATGCAGAAAGGCGGAACAGACTAATGGTATCGAAATGTGGTGTTTCATTTTACTCAAGCTCCACACAGATACACATATAACTTACTGGTATATAAACCATTTAGAGAGTGTCAAATAGTAGTTGACACTCGTGAGTCTGCAGCTTATGATTACTGATATCAAGATTTGTTTCGAAGGGGCTGCTGTATTCCGAAATGTAAAAAAAAACAATAAAACAACGTTCACTATTTGCAACGAAATAACCAATTAAATTCTAGTTTTATCTACCATATTAAAAACACACGAGTGAAACTACATTCTTTAAAGTAAGATACAACATGAAGCCTGGAATCACATTTTTTATACTAACAAGGGTAGATCGCATATTTAATCTCGTGTTAAAGACTTAGTTTCTTACCTACTGTCGTTATAATTTTTCGACACTCATGTTAAAGGAATTGCGGCGGTGGTGTAACGGTCAATACGTACAAGTGCTGAACTAGTCTCTTATTATTTTTGTAATACCATAGCATTATTTGTGATTATTTAGTGTGCCCTTTATTCCCTATAATTTATTTAGTATGTACAGAAAGTAGCATTTATGATCCATCACTGTAATATGCGTATTGTATTGCAGTTTGTGAGTTCCTAACGGGGTAAACTTTTACCTACCATATCGACGGCCTCCACCCCCATGAACCACAGACATTGCCGAGGTGGGGTGGCTTGCGTGCCTCCACGATGCAGATAGCCGTACCGTAGGTGCAACCACAGCGGAGGGGTATCTGTGGAGAGGCCAGACAAACGTGTGGTTCCAGCCTTTTCAGTAGTTACAGGGCAACAGTCTGGATGATTGACTGAGCTGGCCTTGTAACATCAGCTAATGTGACTTTGCCACACAGCTACTGCGAACGGCTGAAAGCAAGGGGAAACTACAGCCGTTACTTTTCCCGAGGACATGCAGCTCTACTGTATGAAAATATGATGGCATCCTCTCGGGTAAAATATTCCGGAGGTAAAATAGTCCCCCATTCGGATCTCCGGGCGGGGACTACTCAGGAGGATGTAATCATCAGGACAGACAACACTGGCATTCTACTGATCGGAGCGTGGAATGTTAGATCCCTTAACAGGGTAGGAAAATTAGAAAATTTAAAAAGGGAAATGGATAGGTTGAAGTTAGATGTAGTGGGGATTAGTGAAGTTCGGTGGCAGGATGAACAGGATTTCTGGTCAGGTGAGTAAAGGATTATAAATACAAAATCAGTTGGGGGTATCACAGGAGTAGGACTGATAATTAATAAGAAAACAGGAATGCAGGTAAACTACTATGACCAACACAGTGATCGCATTATCATTGTCAAGATAGATACGAAGCCAACACCGACAACAGTAGTACAGGTTTATATGCCAACTAGCTCTGCCGATGATGAGGAAATCGAAGAAATATATGAGGAGCTAAAGGAAATTATTCAGACAGTTAAGGGAGAGGAAAACTTAATTGTGATGGGAGACTGGAATTCGGTAGTAGGAAAAGGAAGATAAGGAAAAATAGTAGGTGAATATGGACTGGGCAGAAGGAATGAAAGAGGAAGTCGCCTGGTAGAATTTTGCACGGAACATGATTTAATTGTAACAAACACGTGGTTTAAGAATCACAAAAGAAAGTTGTATACTTGGAAGAGACCAGGAGACACAGGAAGGTATCAGATAGATTTTATAATGGTAAGACATAGATTCCGGAACCAGGTCCTAAACTGCAAGACATACCCATGGGCAGATATAGACTCTGACCATAACTTGTTAGTCATGAACTGTAGGCTGAAACTGAAAAAACTGCAGAAAGGTAGGAAAATAAGGAGATGGGACCTAGATAAATTGAAGGAACGTGAAGTTCTAGAGAATTTCAGAGGGAGATTTAGGCAACAATTGACAGAAACAGGGGGAAATAAAACAGTAGAAGAGGAATGGGTAGCATTGAGAGATGAAATAGTGAAGGCAGCAGAGGACAAAATAGGTAGAAAAGCAAGACCTACAAAAAATCCTTGGATAACGCAGGAAATACTAAATTTAATTGATGAAAGGAGAAAATATAAAAATGCAGTAAATGAAACAGGCAAAATGGAGTACAGACGACTAAGAAATGAGATTGATAGGAAGTGCAAAATGGCTAAGCAGGAGTGGCTAGAAGCCAAATGCAAATCTGTAGAAGAATGTATAACAAGGGGAAAAGTAGATACCGCCTACAGGAAAATCAAAGAGACATTTGGGGACAAGAAAAGCCATTCTACGAATATCAAGAACTCAGATGGGAGACCAGTTCTCAGCAAAGAAGGGAAAACTGAAAGGTGGAAGGAGTACATAGAACAGCTCTACAAAGGAAATGAACTTGGAGACGATGTTGTAGGCAGGGAAGAGGAAGTAGATCAAGATGAAATAGGAGATACTATACTGAGAGATGAATTTGACAGAGCCCTGAAAGACCTAGGTCGGAACAAGGCCCCAGGAGTAGATGATATACCCTCAGAGCTACTGAAGTCTCTGGGAGAGCCAGCCATGACAAGACTATTTGAACTGGTATGTAGGATGTATGAGACAGGCGAAATATCCTCAGACTTTAAGAAAAATTTAATAATCCCCATTCCAAAGAAATCAGGCGCAGACAGGTGTGAAAATTACAGAACCATCAGTTTGATAAGTCATGGTTGCAAAATTTTAACACGAATTATCTACAGGAGAATGGAAAAGCTGGTAGAAGCTGACCTCGGGGAAGATCAGTTTGGATTCAGGAGGAACATAGGAACCCGGGAGGCAATACTTACCTTACGTCTTATCTTAGAAGATAGATTAAGGAAAGGCAAACCTACATTTTTAGCTTTTGTAGATTTGGAGAAAGCTTTTGACAATGTTGACTGGAATACACTCTTTCAAATTCTGAAGTCAGCAGGGGTAAAATACAGGGAAAGGAGAGTTATTTACAACTTGTACAAAAGCCAGACCGCAGTTGTTAGACTCTAAGGGCATGAAAGGGAAGCATCAGTTGGGAAGGGAGTAAGACAGGGTTGTAGCCTTTCTCCGATGTTATTCAATTTGTACATTGAGCAGGCGGTGAAGGAAAGCAAGGAAAAATTTGGAATAGGGATTAAAGTTCAGGGTGAAGAATTAAAAACACTGCGTTTTGCTGATGACATTGTAATTCTGTCAGAGACAGCGAACGACCTGGAAGAGCAGTTAAATGGAATGGACAGGGTGTTGAAGAGAGTGTATAAAATGAACATAAACAAGAGCAAAACAAAAATAATGGAATGCGGTCTTAGAAAATCAGGCGATGCTGAAGGAATTAGATTAGGTAACGAAACAATGAAGGTGGTAGATGAGTTTTGTTACTTGGGTAGTAAAATAACATGCGATGGTCGCAGTACAGAGGATATAAAATGCAGAATGGCAATGGGAAGAAAAGCATTTTTGAAAAAGAGAATTTTGCTAACATCAAATATTAATTTGAGTGTAAGGAAGTCTTTTCTGAAGGCATTTGTGTGGAGTGTTGCCTTGTACGGGAGTGAAACATGGACGATAAGCAGTGCGGACAGGAAGAGAATAGAGGCTTTTGAAATGTGGTGCTACAGAAGAATGATGAAGATTAGGTGGGTAGATCACGTAACTAATGAAGAGGTACTGAACAGAATTGGCGAGAAACGGAATTTTTGGCATACCCTGACTAAAAGAAGGGATCGCTTGGTAGGACACATTCTTAGACATCGAGGAATCGAAAATTTAGCATTGGAGGGAAGTGTGTGGGGTAAAAATCGCAGAGGGAGACCAAGAGACGCGTATAGTAAGCAGATTCAAGTGGATGTGGGTTGCCGTTCTTATGAGGAGATGAAAATGCTTGCTCAGGATAGAGTAGGGTGGAGAGCTGCATCAAACCAGTCTCCGGACTGAAGACCATAACAACAATAACAACAACATCGACGGCCTCGAGTGACTATGTTGGCAACATCAACAACACGGAAGAAAATCTTTATCAACATGTTTCGTACAGACCAAGAAGTAAATATATACTCTATAGTTGACAGGTTCTTGTATCTAGCCTTGTCCACATAGTGAAAAATATTGCCATCCTAGAACGAAGATTTCATGACAAAACATACATTGCTTCACGGTTTCATGGTATCGAAACCACAGATGATACGGTTTCATTTGTTTCGAAACCGTCAGATGTTTCAGTTTTCCCATCTCTACTGAGCAAGCCTCTTCATCTCCACATAAGAACGGCAACATACATCTGTCTGAATCTGCTTACTGTATCCATCTCTTGGTCTTCCTCTGCGGTTTTTACCCCACACACTTCCCTCCAACGCCAAATTCACAATTCCTTGATGCCTAAGAATGTGTCCTACCAATCTATCCCTTCTTTTAGTCAAGGTATGCCAAAAATTCCCATTCTCCCCAATTCTGTTCATTACCTCCTCATGAGTTACGCGATCCACCCACCTAATCTTCAGCATTCTTCTGTAGCACCACATTTCAAAAGCCTCTATCCTCTTCCTGTCCGCACTGTTTATCGTCCATATTTCACTCCCGTACAAGGCAACACTCCATACAAATACCTTCAGAAAGGACTTGCTTAGGCTTAAATCAATATTCGATGTTAAATTTCTCTTTTCCAAGAACGCTTTTCTACCCATTGCCATTCTGCATTTTATATCCTCTGTACAGCGACCATAATTTGTTATTTTACTGCCCAAGTAAAAAACCTCATCTACCTCCTTTATTGCTTCGTTTCCCAATCTAATTCCTTCAGCATCACCTGATTTTCTTACACTGCACTCCATTACCCTAGTTTTGCTCTTGTTAATGTTCATCTTATATGTACCTTTCAGCACACTGTCCATTCCGTTCAATTGCTCTTCCAGGTCCTTTGCTGTATCTGACAGAATTACTATGTCGTCGGCAAAACGCGACGTTCTTAATTCTTCATCCTGATCTTTGATTCCTTCTCCAAATTTCTCCTTGCTTTCCTTTATAGCTTGCTCAATGCACAAACTGAATAACAATAGAGGCTAAAACCCTATCTTACTCCCTTCGCAACCGCTGCATCCCTTTCATGCCCTTCAACTCTGACAACCGCTGTCTGGTTTTTGTACAAGTTATAAATAACCTTACGCTCCCTATATTTTACTTCTGCTTGCTTCAGAATTTGAAAGAGTGTATTCCAATCAACGTTGTCAAAAGCTTACCTTTTCTTAATGTATCTTCTAGGATAAGCTGTAAAGTGAGTATTGCCTTCCGTGTTCCTAGATTTCTCCTGAACCCAAACTGATCTTCCCCGACGTCGGCTTCTACCAGCTTTTCCACCCTTCTGTAAATAATTCGTGTTAATATTTTGCAACCACGACTTATTAAACTGATGGTTCTGTAGTTTTCACACTTAACAGACTAAAATGTTCGTTTAGCCTGTTAGCAATGCGTACTGTATCTTTATTTACCGCTAGAAGCAAATAGACGACGTTCGAAAAATGACTATCCTTTGCTGAGTGAAGGTCTAGTCCGCAAATTACGTGGCGGTGTGCGGCGGAGGGTACTTCTGGTATCACTAACGGATGCTCCCTGCCCTGTTCCATTTGCGATAAATTACTGTATTAGCAACAATTTCCGCAATGCCTACCGCCCCTCTCACAGCATTTGCCAGGGTACTGTGCCGGCCGCAGTGGCCGAGCGGTCTGCGGCGCGCCAGTCACAGTCTGCACAGCCGCCACGGTCGAGGGTTCGAATCCCCCCCCCCCTCGGGCATGGATGTTTGTGCTTTAGTGTAAGATAGTTCATAAGTAAGTTTAGGTACTGATGATCCCGTAGTTAAGTCCCTTAAGCTTAACAAATATTTGAACAAACCATGGTACTGTAAACAGCATTATTAGGCAGGCAATACGATAAGTTTATTTACGTTCAGTTCAGGCAGCCATCGTCTTCCAGGATTTTGCTAACACATTCTAGTGCTGCAGTTATCCTACAGACAAGAGGATCGTCTCCTAACATCCGCACAGTTTGTGATGCTACTCATTAGGATATATACTCATACTAGTATTGCCTGCGGTCGAAAATCGACCAATTGTGTTGACAATGGTCACTGGGCGTAAAAATTTACGTATCATGTCGGCTGCCTCGCGTGATTATGTTGGCAACATCAACAACACGATAGAAAATCTTTGCCGATTTGTTCGAACCACATAGAATGACTCGATTAGTGTATCATACAGACCATGAAGTAAACAAATAGTGCTGTTCCTGCTTTATGGTGACAGGTTCTTGTATGTACCCTCGTCCGCTCAGTAAAAATAACTGCCCTCATAAAGTGAAGATTCCATGAGAAAACATCAGCGTTGTCAAGCATTTTAATGAAGACTCACAGGATTCTCACTATTCAGCATCTGTTGCCAACATTATCATAGGAGGCCGCTGGATATTTGGTCAAATTTAACCGGCACTGGGAGGTATGAAGCGGTATCTTTTACGTATTAAGGAAAATGTCTGACACAATAACAACAAATAAAAACTGAAGTATATACTTCTCATGCCATTTTCGAATTATATATTTAAAATGGAGCTACAATTTCGGTGTTCGTATATTTATACAACGCCAAGAAATAATGTTATTTCGATACTGCGACATTCAGAATTCCAGAGCTGACAACATGTCGACTTCGTAGTTCCTCTCGTGCACCGCTAGATGCCTCTCCCGGCGCATCATCCTTTAAATCGGCATTCATATGAAAATATTCATTTCCTTTAACCACTCTCAATCACTGCGAAAATGAAGCATTTGAACGGCACAAGAAAGTGAGTTGGGAGCACTCCATGTTTCGATATTCACTTATTTTAATACTGCAGATGCGCTGCATTACAGCGTCTTTGGTCGAGGCGAATAGCCAATCAGTGAGCTGATTTTTGGAGAATGTAGAAATTGATCCAAGCTGTAGATAGAAAAATTTCTACTTCCTTTTACCACTCTTAATGGCTAAATGCACACATAATATTCGTGACATCTACGACAAACAATCTTTCAATTCTTGTACGAATAAATTGTAATCCGTACCACAATTTTCGTGTATTTATGTAATGATTACAGACAGTAACAGCCTGCAGAAGACCTCACTGGAACATCTCCGAAATTTGGTTATTTTTATATCTGCACATAACACACTTCGTAAGTCACTTCACAGTATTTGGAGACGCTGTTTCTGATACGTAAACCTCATTCCCCCTTCGCTCGAGTTTACTAACTATACGTGTCGGGTACGATTTTTAATAAAACCTGTTCTGTCCCATATTTGACGTAGCTCTACGTTTCTATTTATAAAACCGTTACCATAACTAGGCACTACAGCACAACAGGCGGAATGACACGAGAATGTGATGTCGTCAGAGGCGTATTTACTTAAGGAAGTTTTCGGTGTCTAGCTCAAGACCTGGAGACTTGTAAGGGCGCCGTCACTTTTTTAACCTCATTTTGTATACAGGCAGGCACAACTTTCCAGTTATGGAGGGAGCGGATATAGCGATGCATGTCAGACGCTAAACACAGCAAACCGGCTTGGGACGAGGGGACGGGTCGACACAGAGGGAGATGAACACCTACCTAGAAGTGGACCTGTCGTAACGTCGATGGCGCCATAAACAGATTGGTCACATGTCGGAAAGAGAGCGCTAGAATTGACAACCAGCTTGAAACAAAATAACGATATACACTTACAAACTGCAGTGGGGTACTTAGCTCTGACTTTCGCCCGTGACTTCGGTGCGTGCATTTCGAAACCGCTCGAATTACAAAAAAAAATCTTTAAGCTTATTCTTAGTGAGAATAACGTATACAGGGTATTACAAAAAGGTACGGCCAAACTTCCAGGAAACATTCCTCTCTCACACACACAAAGAAAGAAAATTTTGTTATGTGTCCGGAAACGCTTAATTTCCATGTTAGAACTCATTTTAGTATTTCTCATGTCTTCCACCTATGCTCACTGGAACACGTTATGATGATTTCATACGTGATACTCTACCTGTGATGCTAGAACATGTGCCTTTACAAGAACGACACAACATGTGGTTCATGCACGATGGAGCTCCTGCACATTTCAGTCGACGTGTTCGTACGCTTCTCAACAATAGATTCGGTGACCGATGGATTGGTAGAGGCGGACCAATTCCATGGCCTCCACGCTCTCCTGAACTCAACCCTCTTGACTTTCATTTATGGGAGCATTTCAAAGCTCTTGTCTACGCAACCCCGGTACCAAATGTAGAGACTCTTCAAGCTCGTATTGTGGATGGCTGTGATATAATACGCCATTCTCCAGGACATCAGACAGCAATTAATAATCACCCAACCAATTGCAATACTAGTAATTTAATAAACTTGATCACGGTTCCGACGGATCTAAACCCGTTTTTATTATAAGTGCATATGACACTATAGTTGCAAATCACAGCATCCGTACAATCTAGGGAATGTCAGCTATGATTCAAAGATACTTCAGCGCATTTGGAGGCATTCATGCCATGAGTGAATATCTAAATCATCCCTAAATCGTAGAGATGTTCAACTACTGATGAAGACGGGTTTAGATCCGCGGGCGTTTTGGTGTGACAAACTTACCAATGATAATAGTTCAATAATGAAATCAAGAATGTCTAAGGGATATTATTATTATTATTATTATTATGACAAATCTTTCCAAAAGACTACTTTTTACGGATTCTATCATTTCGCTCCTGCTTTATTTACTTTGGGTTTATGAAACTTCTGCCGTAGCGACTTCTTCTTGCAATATGATGAAATTATTCTTGCATGAAAGTCAGTAAACCCGCATTAAATAATGCCCACTTTTCCCATTTTCAGGGACAAAAACAACTCACGTCTGACGAAAAACGTGATTGTGGCTGTTTTTTCCCCTCAACAAAAAGCACCTGTGGGCTCCTAATATTACAGTCCTCCCCCCTCCTCCTCCTCCACCTCCAAGGATCCCAACTCCCCTGGCGCAGAACGGCCAACTACCTGGGCGTTACCCTGGACCATCGTCTAACATGGAAACGCCATGTGGACGAGGCCTACAGGAAAGTCTGCGCCAGAATGTCCGACCTTTATCCCATCCTAAACAGCTCCCTATCCCCTTCTGTTGGAGTTAACACCTACCTTTCCTTAATCCGTCCCCAAATGGAGTACTCCTGTTGTTGTTGTTGTTGTTGTTAGTTTGTTTAAGGGGGACAAAACTACAATGGTCATCAGTCCCCCATTCCACCTCTAGGCGACAAAAGTAAAACCATACACGTGAAAGATATCACGCACAGAGTTTAAAATTGCGATGTGGGAGAGGAGTCCCACCGAGTCCATAAAACATAATCAAGAATAACAAGACAAAACGAAAAGGCGGTCACACAAAGACAACTTACAACAAAGAAACCGATGGCCGTGGTTGACCGACCATAAGAATAAAAAAGGAAAAGTCAACCACTCGGTAACACACAGAAATCTCCAGTTAGAGAGAACGATAAAATCCCCCTGCTCGAATAAAACGTAAAACGGTATCTGCCATTGTGGCATCGTCACCTAAAACTTCCGATAAAACAGCAGGGAGGTTAATATGTCTCCGCAAGGCGGCTAAAAGGGGGCAGTCCAACAATATGTGGACGATTGTCACACGGGAGCCACACCGACATTGGGCTGGGTCCTCACCCCGAAGGAGATGGCCATGGGTGAGCCACGTATGCCCAATGCGGAGGCGACACAAGACCACTGAGTCCCGTCGTGAACCGCGCATGGAGGAGCGCCATGCAACCGTCGTTTCCTTGACCACCCGGAGCTTGTTGGGCGTGCGCAGGCTACGCCACTCAGTATCCCAAAGCTGGCGCAACAACGAACGGAGATCAGAAGCCGGGAGGCCGATCTCTAGACAGGACATACCGACGGCCTGCTTGGCAAGCCTGTCAACACGTTCATTGCCCGGGATACCAACGTGACCCGGAGACCAGATGAACGTCACTGATCACCCAGACAGTTCAACGGAACGAAGCGTCTCCTGTATGGCCAACACCAGGGGAGACCGCGCGTAACACTGCTCCAGAGCTCGGAGGCTGCTCAGGGAGTCGCTGCAAATAAGAAAAGACTCGCCTGAGCAAGACCGGATATGCATGAGAGCTCTGTGAATGGCCACCAGCTCTGCAGTGTAAACACTGCAGCCATTCGGCAGAGAGTGCTGTTCCACATGGTCACCATGAGTATACGCAAATCCCACACAGCCATCAACCATAGAACCATCTGTGTAGATCAGGTCATAAGCACGGAATTCCGCTATGATAGCCGAGAACTGACGGCGGAGCGCCTCCAGTGGAACTGAGTCTTTGGGCCCCTGGGCCAAGTCCAGCCGAGTAGACGGCCTTGGCAAACACCACGGAGGTGTACGGGCACGGACCCGATAGGAAGATGGAAGGGGAGAAGACTCAAGCTCCTGCAGGAGGGACTGAACCCGATAGGCAATCGTATGACCTGATCTGGGGCGTCGCTGATGGGGACAGACTACCACATCAGGAAAGAGGAGACGATGGTTCGGGTGGCCTGGGGAGCAATACACATGGGCTGCGTAAGCCGCAAGTAGGTGTTGGCGACGGATCCCCAAGGGTGGAACCCCAGCCTCCACTAGTAAGCTGTTCACTGGGCTGGTGCGGAAGGCACCCGTCGCGATGCGAACCCCACAGTTGTGAATGGGGTCCAGTAGGTGCAGTGCCGAAGGTGCCGCAGACCCATAGGCAATGCACCCAAAATCGAGACGGGACTGCACCAGCGCCGTGTAAAGCCGCAACAGTGTGGAGCGGTCGGCAACCCAGGTCGTATGACCCAAGTGTCTGAGAAGGTTGAGATGGCGCCAGCACTTCCGTTTCAGCTGACGAATGTGGGGGAGCCACGTCAGCCGGGCATCAAAGACAAGTCCTAAAAAACGATGAGTTTCCACTACAGTAAGTAGTTCGTCATTCAGATAAAGTTCAGGGTGCGGGTGGACGGTCCGACGCCGGCAGAAGTGCATCACTCTGGTCTTGGAGGCAGAAAACTGAATGCCGTGGGTAAGCGCCCAGGTCTGCGCCCTCCGAATAGCACCTTGCAACCTGCGCTCGGCAACTTGGGTGCTGCAGGAACTAAAAGAGAGACAAAAGTCGTCAGCATAAAGAGAGGGGGACACCGACGGTCCAACCGCTGTGGCTAAACCGTTGATGGCGATTAAAAATAATGGAACGCTTAAAACGGAACCCTGAGGAACACCATTTTCCTGGACATGGGAGGAGCTCAGAGAAGCACCAATTTGAACACGAAAGGTACGGACGGCTAAAAAATTCTGAATTAAAATCGGTAGGGAGCCCCGGAGGCCCCAGTCATATAAAGTGTTGAGGATTTGGCGTCGCCAGGTTGTATCGTATGCTTTGTGCATGAGTACTCCTGCCCAGCTTGGGCTTACGCAGCCAGAAAACACCTGGAGAAGCTGGAAGTACTCCAGAAGCGATGCCTTAAGAGAGCCCCTTCACCTTCCCCATGGATTTTCCACAGGCGACCTACACGTTGCTGCTGGAGATCACCTCCTAAAAGAGCGTTTCCAAGACCTGACAGGGGCTTTCTACGAAAGTCCCTCCAGATCTGGAAACGAACTGATCCGTTCCCTAGGTCAGTATGACATGTCCCGCGACAAACACAAGCGTCCCCTGACCTTCTTTGATCCCTAGATCAAAGAGGAAAATGCTAACACTCATCCCTAATTCCAAACCAACCTCACGCCCAGCCAAGGCAAGCACTACACACACACACACACACACACACACACACACACACACACACACACACAATTTATAGACATTTAAAAACAGTAAACGACACACAAAGATCACACAATACACAGAGGAGTAAAGGCCAAATGGCCACAAACTCCCCAGTAAACACCCTCGCAGAGAGGGATGTCAAGGAGTGAGCTTCCTAATACAGTTTCCATGAATATTATTTTTTTTCCCGTACCGATCCGGCAAAAGGCACTGTGTGTGTAGGGTCTCTGCTTCTAGGCGGGGTAAATAGATGAAACATGTACTAGATTTTATGTTAGGCCTTCAACAACATAAAAGTTTTTTTTCATGAAGCACGAAAAAGATGCAAAAACTGTAAACGTAAGTGCTTTGGCTCCAACTGTTGTGATAAATACACTCCACATTAAGTTTTTATAAAAATATAGTATATACAGGCATCGGCATGTGGAGCATGTATATACAGTTGGTGTAACTAAATATGTGGCAAAGCTTCGATGGAGGACCTGACAACAAGCAGCACATATCTTGTAAACATACGGTTTATTTGCTTTTCTTTGTCATTTGTGTTGATCAGTTCTGTACAGAAGGTGCCGGAGCTGTAATGAATGCGACTATCACGGGCTGTCTCACTCGCTCCCATACCCAGGCGTCTGTCGACACCCTCGCTCTACGCGCTGACGCAACAATTCCGCGTTATGAATAGTTGTGGCATGCGCAGTGGCCTTCGACGACCCCGTAAGTACAAGACTAACAGACTGAGGTCGGGAGAACGAGCAGCCCACGGTGTCGGTCCCTGTTGGGAGTCGCTGATATAAAAGTGCTCCACCTGCACTTGCAAAATGAGGCGGTGCATGAACCAGCGAGCACAGAATAAAATAGAGAGGCCTTACAGTGACAGTGGAATGTAGCCGGCTGAGAGCGCGACACCCAACCAACATGGCGGCCACAGCTGCGAACACACGGTAGTTCATAGAGTTCGCTGTCTGTAATTGCTGTTTTATATATTTTAAGGCCTCCCTTTTTGACAATGTTTTTTGCCACGAATAAATACAAATTTCAGCTAGGGACAGCAAATCATACTATTACATAAAATAGAAGCACATTTTTCCTCTGTATGTCCCTTTATCCTTTTATAAGTCGAGGAGTGCCCAACGTATCGTCATGCGGTTTCTTTTAATTTCTCCTTTAGAATCCTGGGATAATCTTAGGTTGTGTTTAATGTCAATACGAATATATGAAGCCGCGGCGGAGTGGCCAAGCGTATTGAAGCGCTATACCCCCGACGGGGGTTCGAATCCTCCCTCGGGTATGGATGTTCGTGTTGTCTTTAGTATGAGTCAGTCTGTAAGTTTACGGACTGCTGACCCCGCAGTCAAGTCCCTTAAGCTTAAACCTAAAATAAGAATCATAGCGCAGAATCGTTTCCCGCTTCTGCACTTTAGTCAGCTATGGAGCCTGAACTGTAAGAGCTAGGCCAGTGTACATAGTATAAACTTGCAGAACTCACAAAAATAATGATGATAAAAAACGCGAGAGCATGTGCCTAGCTGTTACGAGTGAACCACATTTATCTTTTTTTCTTTTCTAAAACTGCTGGCACCAGATGGCTTCAGACTGGCAGATCTGTAAAAGTTAGACATATGATGTCACGGTCATTTTTTTTAATCGTTCTGAGTTCTATAATTCTATACTATGTACTTTAGCGCAGGTCTCATAGTTTAAGCTACATAGGTCACGAAACTGCGGAAGTGGTAAACCATTCTAAGTTATTCTTATTGCAATTATTTCTCATTTTCGTATTGGCATTTAATATAGCCTACGTTGAACACAGGATTATACCGAAGAAATTGAAAGAAACCGCATCACGATACGTTCTTCAGTTCTCGAATTAAAGTAGTTTAAAGATTACTCGTGCAAGGCCGCGGCGGCACAGCTAGTTAGTAATAAAATAAAAAGTGTTAAGTCATAATTATTTCATACCGAAAATTGTATCGCAAATTACAAATGTTTATCAATATTGATCACAAAGTACAAGCTGAGTGGGCAACAAAATCTGTGCTCGCTGGTGGGCAAGCTCGCTGAAAGTAACGAGTAGAATTTGAAAGGTTCCACCGTTCTATTGTATCCAAATTTGTGAGAAAACCAGGGGAGCTATAAAAAAGTTGTTTAAATAAAAAGAAAAGTTCATTATATCTACAACTTTTTCGCTGACGAAAATTTCCTGACCCCAAAACAAAAGAAATGGCCGGCGACTAACTTTTCCATGTCACAATTTTTATTTCACATAAAAGTAATAGTTTTAATTATTATTTTTATACAAACACAATACGTATTGTACTGGATGAGAACACTGTGGCATTCCTTCAGTATTCACCTGTCTACGTGAAAAATTTGGTAATTTTTTAAGGTGTTCAAATGAAGGTGTAATTAAGACGAGCGCCACTTTAAGAACTACGCATTTGTCAGCCCAACTCCGTTGCTGCACCCAACCAAGATGGCTGCCGGGCTTCACTGCCTGTACGCTGATGTAGGCGGTACAGCCTCTCTATGTTATTCTGTGCTCGCTGGCATGAACCTTCTGTAGAGAACTGTTTGTAGTAAATCACACTGTATCAACACAAATGACCGAACTACATAGTGTTATGTACACCATATCAAATGCCTGTAACTTGGTAACACAAACAAAACGTATGAGTGAAAGGTATATTATGATTGTTGTCCTGTCCTCTATCGAATCCCCGGAGCTTTCCCACATATTTAGACACACCCTGTACACTTGTCCATCCTAAAATACTGTCCCTCAACATCGCGAATGACATAAATGGCATTCGACGCTCTAAATCTACAAACTGCAATATTTAAGATGAGACACGCACTTTTTTTTTCCTTCAGCTGTGCTAGTAATCAGTGCGTCATCATCCGTATAACCCCACAGTGATGGCAGGAATAGACAAACCCAAATTAGTCGAAGTAGTTAGGCAATCACCACAATCATTTATAATAAAAAAACGCTGGCAATTTCTTTGCATCTTACACGTTTTCAATCTAACTGGGTGATACGCTAAAGCCGCAGCGGACTGGCCAAGCGCATCGAGGAGCTATACTCCAATGTGCGAGGCCGTTCCCCGTCGGGGGTTCGAATCCCCCTTCGGGCATGGATGTTCAAATGTTTGTTAAGCTTATGGGACTTAACTACGGGGTCATCAGTCCCTAAACATACAAACTACTTATCAACTACCTTATACTAAGGACGGCACAAATATCCATGCCCGAGGGGGGATTCGAACCCCCGACCGTAGTGGCCGTGCAGACCGTGACTGGAGCGCCTCAGTCCCCTCGGCCACCGCGGCCGGCTCGGGCATGGATATATAGGTCGTCTTTAGTATAAGGTAGTTGGTAAGTTAAGAGACTGATGACCCCGCAGTTAAGTCCCTTAAGCTTCACAAACATTTGAACATTTGATACGCTAAAGCGGTATAATCCTTCGAAATAGCCAAATAATTTTATTCAGTTGGAAAAAAAAAAAAACACTATATTCACATTTAATAGTCTTGAAACACTATGTCCCAAATTAGCAATATTGGTCTTCCCCTGCAGATTTTATCCTCTACAACTCTTCATGTTCTATGGGAATCATCCGCTGATGTCAGGCACGTTCTGTAATCTCGTCCCTCCTTGGCAGTGTTCCTTTCTTCGTTGACTCTGCACAGAACTGCCTCATTAGTTACCTTCTCAGTCCACCTAATTTTCCACATTCTTCTGTAGCAACAACTTGTGACAAAGGCAAAGACGAAGCCGTCCGCGGTGGCCGAGGAGACACTGTCTGCACGGCCACTACGGTCGGGGGTTCGCATCGCCCCTCGGGCATGGATATTTGTGCCGTCCTTAGGATTAGCTAGTTCATAAGTAGTTTGTAAGTTTAGGGACTGATGACCCCGTAAATAAGTCCCATAAGCCATACAAACATTTGAATTGACAACACACACATCAATACCCGAGGGAGGATTCGAACCTCTGACGCGAGAGACCTCGCGATCCGTAACTTGGCGCTCCAGACCGCTCGGCTACTCCCGCGCAGCCCTGTGCAATGGCTAGGTAGTATTCCAGAATGAAATTGCAACTGCAGTCATGGAGAACCGCTGCTACTCACATGTCACCTGAGCGTCAGTTCTGTGAAAGCTCCAAGGTGAGCGCACACGTCTGCCCTATAGTCCTCCAACAGGCACTTACCTGGAAAAAAAAAAAAAGAAGAAAAACATTGCTTCACTTCAGTAAACACACACATATGTAACGCTGTTGAAACTTGAATACTGCAATTAACAACATTCTAAAAATTTATATTCAAATTAATACAATTCGAGCCCGAGAAAAACAATGTTGTCTCTGCTCATGTTAATCCATTACTGATGCATGTATGAATATCTGCTACAGAAAATACATTCATTGATGACGTTTAGCAACAGGTTATAAGCATCGACTTATAAAATAAAACCGTTCATTTGCAGTAGCAAAAGGCGTTTCCTTTAAAAACATTACAGTGAAAAAATAACCAACGAAATGGGTTTCAGATACCATTCTTCTCGAGTAAACATCGACTCAAAGCTCTTAAAGGAAGTAGAGTGACAGTAAGCTGTCTATTAGTTTAAGAAAACTACCAGCTGCAATTAAAGAAGGGACCATTCTCAGATACCGTATGTAAAAGTGTTACGAATACTGGACATGCCTACAATAACCAACGTTTAGATGAACGTTAAACATTTACTGTATGGAAATACATAAAATAAACAGATTTAAACTCACGTAATCAGGTGATTATCCTTTGGCCATGTGATTACAAAAATAGGGGAATCTCTTACATTAGTATTTTTTATGTAGTTTATGAGGGGAAATACATACGGGTTGTCATTGAGAGGCAGGTTACAATTGTACAGTAAGCAGTTTCAATAATAGATGTACGTTGCAACAGTTGTGCACAATTAGAGTGCATAGAAAAGGCTATAGAGATAAGCTTCATCAAAGTCTTCGGACTTAACAAACAATAACAAATAACGCAGTTCGAGATAAAAGTTACGCTGATCTGACAGGTGTCCTGCAATTACATATTCCTTTCACCACTCCTAGTAACATTCTCTCATACCCCGCGTTCGTTTTCCAGTGTGCACACCTGCGAACGGCTCGGCTGCGGAAAAGAGCACAATACAGTGACGCTGACATAGCGGAAGCGCGGAAATTTATCACTTTAGAGATTCCGCGACTGATAACACTGCAAGAGCACACAAAGACCTAGAATAGGCGGTAAACGTTCGCTATGAAAGTGCACTCACTACCTTCATTTATTATTCCTTAGGATGTCAGACTATATGTCGTTCATGCTTACGTTGCTACTTTCTATGTTGAAATACACCACTCGGTAGATTCATGCAGTGCCGACACGAGCGGCCACTACGGAACACTTGCCTCAGTCTTTTTGCGGCCTTCTCACGCACAGACGGGACCACAATGGTTGTACTGGACAATCTCTATCACAAAGAAAAAGAACCAAACACAATGAGATACTTCCAACATCCATACGACTTGCCTACAAAATATCTAACTCTTTACTAACAATCTGAAAGCGAACGGATCAGTAAACCTTGAACCTGTCAGCCTCGTAGGTAACCTTGCTTCTCCCATGCTTCCACATCTAAGGCCGTTCGCTCTAACTGCTTCGTCTACCGTCTCCATTCCCAGTTTTCTTCAATTTCCTCATCACGGACACCCCCTGTCAGTATTCCCATCCATTAGTACTTGCAATCATCCTTGCCATTTTCATAACTGACATCAACCTTATTACGAAGGTACCCTGTATCACCTAGCTTTCACTCGCATACAACAAAGTTGGTCGAAAGACACGACGGTACACTGCTTGTGCTTGGCACTGACTGCCTTGTTGCAGAAGCGAGTACATCGTAGCTTAGCGCTTACTTTTTAATGTTTGTAGAGCTTATGGGACTTAACTACGGGGTCATCAGTCCCTAAGCTTACAAATTACTTATGAACTAGCTAATACTAAGGACGGCACAAATATCCATGCCGGAGGGGGGATTCGAACCCCTGACCGTAATGGCCGTGCAGGCCGTGACTGGAGCGCCTCAGTCCCCTCGGCCACCGCGGCCGGCTTAGCGCTTACTTCATTAGCTCTAGCACACCTAGATTCCAGTTCTTTCATCACGTTGCCATCCTATGACGAAACACATCTTAAGTATATACATGTGGCGTCTGTTCCGAAAGAACAGACGTCTCTTCTGATCCTGCAGCTGTTATTGTTTAATATTCATAGAATATATGACATCAACTGCGATTGGGCAAAACTGAAAATGTGTACCCAGCCGAGATTCGAACCCGTGTCTCCTGCTTTCTAGGCAGTTGCGCTGACCCCTACACCACTGGGAAAGCTGGGAATTTGTATCTGACGGGAGGCGTGCATGGGTAGTCCTTGCAGGTGCGGTGATCACTGTGTCCCCAGTGGTGTAGGGGTCAGCGCAACTGCCTAGAAAGCTGGATACCCGGGTTCGAATCCCGGCTGGGTACACATTTTCAGCTTTGCCCAATCGCAGTTGATGTCATATATTCTATGAATATTACATCTTAAGTACTTACAATCGTCCACCCGTTCTAACTTTGTTCTTCCTATTTGGCACTCAATGCGTTTAGATCTATTTCCCACAGACATTACTTCCGGTTTGGACACGTTATGGTATGATTATCCCTTACATATCTGGCCTAGATCTCAATTATTAGATTGCAACCATTCAATCGAATCTGGCATTACCACTAACTTGTCCTGATATGCGAGACCGTTTATTTTCTTTTCACCGCTGGCCCAAACGGGAAAACCGGGTTCGAATCTCGGTACAGCACAAATTTTCATTTTTGCCATTGTATTTATTCACCACGAATACAGGCATGCATCGGTGCAAGAGCACGTGTTGTAGGTATTACAGGTACTCGCGTATGACGCAGTCTGGAACGCAGTCTCAGAATTTTCTGTTTATTGTCGTACAACTCGTCAATACCTATCTCCTCTTATGTACAGGTGGAGGGACAGCTAATGAAAGTTTCTAAGATGCTGGACAGCAAGTAGTAGATGGATTTCCAGAGAATAAAGACTATGCCAGTGGCGAGAAGACTTACTTCATACCATACCGTAGCAAAATAATAATAATAATAATAAATTTAAAAAATAAATAAATAAAAATAAAGTTTATCCTATGAGACTGGTTGGTGATGTATAGACTGCAGTATACCATGAGAAAGTTCGGATGTAAAAGTCGTGAGTTGGATATTTGTAAGAAACGTGAAAGATTGATGGTTGAAATCAATAAAGTTGTGTATTCAGTTTAATTTAGCCTTATCCAAACGTAGTGGAACAGAGGATAAGTCAAATACTTGGGCATAGACGCACCGCAAAACTCAACAACACCAAATCACATTAACAGCGATGGCAAATCACGTTTTAAAATCGCAACCCCTAGAATCGTGGTGATGGAACACTTTTTGTGTTACAGGGTGATTCTTAGACTAAATAAGACAGCACCAACCACTTTTGAATAGGCTATTTAGTTAATAAATAGCATAATCAAAAGTGGTTACTTGCTGTCTTCTTTATTGTAAGAATCACCCTGTATTTCAAACACAACCACGGGCTCAAAATGTCAGTTTTTGACAAAATAATACTTTGTGTGTGTGTGTGTGTGTGTGTGTGTGTGTGTGTGTGTGTGTGTGAGTGTGTGTGCGTGCGTGTGTTTTGTTGTTGTTGTTGTTGGTGGTGGTGGTGGTGGTGGTGGTGGTGGTGGTTGTTTTTAGGGGACTAAACAGCTAGGTCACCAGACCCCTGTTCCTAGCGAAGAGACCACTGTCAAGAACGTGAGGAATAAAACAAAGCTCCGAAAATAAAAAGTTACAAAAGGGACAGACTGACTGACTAATTCCCTGACAACATAAAACGAAGAGATAATAGGTAAAACAAAGTCATTAACTCAACTGAAACTGGACTACAGAGTACTATGGCTTGCTGATCACAAAACAGGATAAGCCAGACATTCTGTACACACTAAAATCCCTAGGTAGTGTACATAATGGTCTTAAAAAGTCTTTAAAAGTGCTGCATAGATAGGGCCGTGAGGTATCAGGCTATATCACCCATTATTAGATGGAGTTGTAGAAACCAGAGGCGCGAATAAAACTTAAAACGGAATTAGCCGTGGAGGCATCGTCGCCTGAAACTAAGGGTAGCGCTTCTGGTCGGTTAAAAGACTGCCGCTAGGTAGCTAAAACTGGCAGTCCATCAGAAGATGGACGACTGTCAGCGCTGCTCCACACCTCACGGCGGAGGAGATGGCCGTGGGTCAGCCAGGTATGCCCAATACGGAGGCGGCAGAGGACAACTGACTCTCGACGTATGGGCCGCAGTGAAGACTTCCACAGAGCTGTGGATAGCTTCACTGCTCGAAGCTTGTTTGTTGTACTCGTGGTAGACCATTCGGCACTCCAAGCGTCACGCACCTTCTTGTGCAATGTTAACTTGAGGTCCGATTCTGTGACGCCAATGGTTAAAGGTGGCGCAGTGGTCGCCTGTTTGACCAACTGGTAGACATGTTCATTCCCCGGTATGCCGATATGGCCAGGGGCCACAGGAAGACCAAAAAACGGCCAGATTTGCCAAGAGAGTAAGCAGTGTCTTGGATGGACTGCACTAATGGGTGATGAGGGAAGAACTGGTCGATTGCCTGCAAACCACTCAAGGGGTCAGTACAGATGACAAATGACCCCCTGGGGCAGGCTCGGAGATGTTCTAGAGCCTTGGCGACCAGCTCAGTGGAGAAAATCCTACTCTGACGTGGCAGAGACTGCTGTTCCACATGGTCGTCATGAAGAAACGCATACCCAACCGGTCATCTACTATGGAACCATCTGTCCGAATGTCTTCTGCGCCACGGAACGAATCGAGGAGTTGCAGAAACTGGCGACAGAGATGTATTGGGGAAACGGAATCGTTCGATGCACGGGACAGATCCAGACGGAGCTGCAAACGAGGGATGGACCAAGGAGGGGTTTGAAAGGAATAGTGGAGAGCGGTAGGGAGTGGGTAGGATGCGAGGGACGAGAGAAGGGAACGAACACGGACGGAGATCGTGTATTTGGGACCGGGACTGTATGTTACCAAACAAAGGCGCCACGGCTGGCATTTTTCAGCGATGAACCAAAATTTCGGAAACCTGCAACGTCACGTCTTCACCTTTGTGTGTGTGTGTGTGTGTGTGTGTGTGTGTGTGTGTGTGTGTGAGGTGTCTCTGGGAAAGAACTACTAGCAGAGACTGTAAAAGTGTTGCACCTTTGGCGCTGGGTGGCGAGGCAGGCGGATGAGTACGCAGCTATTTAGACAGCGGCGGAGGACCGTGTGTCACCACCTTTGTGCCTGTCTACCTGGTGGGCGTCGTTATTGCGGCCGCTGCAGCGGACCAGGGAACAGAGGAGCCGCGCGGAAATTACACTTCCTCAAGGCGGGCGGCTGGCCGAGGAATTAACTGCGACACGCCGGGAGGCAGGGCTGGAACCGAAAATTACCTGCACTACACCGACTCACACCAATGTTCGGCTGTCTCCGACAATGGAAGATCAACGAGCATCCCGAAGAAATCAGTCTCGGCTTTAGAAAGTATCGCTAATGTGAAACTCGCCTTGCTCTTCTCTCACAGGGTATTTTACGACCCCCGGATGAAGGACACCGTGGTTCGGAACCCACGTTAAATGTAGATCCCCCTGTAACTGGCTGGGTAGGTAAGTTCCAAGGTCGGAGGAAGGCAACGGCATACCACCTCCAAACAGGACCATGCCTAGTAAAGCACTGTGGTGTTCAAACCAATCTTCGAATTAAAAACTTCGTGGCAGATTACAGTTGTGTGCCGGAACCAGGACTCGAACCTGGGACCTTTGCCTTTCGCGGGCAAGCGCACTACCGACTGTTCTATCCTGACACGACTCACGATGCCGCCTCACAACTTTACTTCCGGCAGTACCTCGCCTCCTACTTTCCAAACTTCACAGAAGCTCTCCTGCGAACCATGCAAGACTAGCGCTCCTGGAAGAAAGGATATGGTAGAGACTTGGCTTAGCCACACCCTAAGAGATGTTTCCAGAATGAAACTTCTGAGGCGGCACCGTCAGTCGTATCGGGATAGCTCAGTCGGTAGAGCGCTTGCCCGCGAAAGGTAAAGGTCCCAGGTTCGAGTCCCGGTTCCGGTACACAATTTTATTATGCCAGGAAGTTTCATATCAGCGCACAACCCGCTGCAGAGTGAAAGATTCATTCTGGAAACATCGATTAGGCTGTGGATAAGCCTTGTCTCCCTCATATCCTGTCTTCCAGGAGTGCTAGTCTTGCATGGTTCGCAGGAGAACTTGTGTGAAGTTTGGAAAGTTAGGAGGCGAGGTACTGCCGGAAGTAAGGTTGCGAGGCGGCATCGTGAGTCGTGTCGGGATAGCACAGTCGGTAGTGAGCTTGCCCGCGAAAGGCAAAGGTCCCAGATTCGTGTCCCGGTTCCGGCACACCATTTTAATCTTCCAGGAAGTTTCATATCAGAGCACACTCCGCTGCACAGTGAAAAGTTTCATTGTGGAATCTTCGAATTGTTGACTGTTTACCTTTATCTTATTGTATATCTTTAATATAAATCAGAATCGGGAAAGTCCCTTAAGACAAGCAGGTCTAGTTTTGATAAGCAGAGATGTTTAATTTACTTTTAGTACTTCTCAGTTCTCAGGACTGACAAAATCAGTTCAGAAGACCGGCGAGCACGAGGTTTCCTCCCCCCCCCCCCCCCCCCTATCTCCTTGCAATGATTTTCAAGGTATACATAGGCATCAGTATCATTGTTTCATTTCGTAAACAAATAAGCTACAGCTGAGAAATACATATGAAACTGTACATGTGTACTCTAAATAATAAAGTTCATTTGATTTATAAGCAAGTAAGTGTTATTTTTGTTTACGAATCTATGCTAACGTGTTAGTACTAGAGGGCACGGAAAGTCTCATAAAAATCTTGTATTTGTTCCGCCCGTTACGCATAATTCCTGCAAAGGTAGCAAAACTGAGTGAGAATAAATACCATCTGCAGACGGCTGAGTGACGACATGGTGTTTACGAAGCCAGAGTTCTAACTCGCGCATCCCGACCATATATATATTGCGCTATTATTTCGTATCGCTGTTGTCCGGACACTTTCGCGGAATGTAGCGACAGTGGTAATATCACGAGAAGCATTCCAAATAAATCACAATGAGGAAAGAAAGGAGAACAGTTAAGAAAAATAGCGGATCTGAATTACGTATATGATGAAAAATTGGACGCTCTAGAGCTGACACAAAGCTGTAAAAATCGAAGGCAGATGAGAGACGTCGTGATTCAAGAATCCATAAGAATATGTAATTATTGAAGTATCTGTATAAGCACATGTAAAGCAACAGCAGTATTGAACAGACTGAAAGAATTTCTGAACAGCAAGCTACTGAGTAGATTAATTTTTACATAGAAATTAATAATTTGGCGTAAGTTATATACAGGGTGTCTCACCTAACGCTGCCACCTCAAATATCTCTGGAACGACAAAAGATATTCAAAAACGGTTTTCACCAGCTTGGACGTACGGCAGGGACCTAAGAAACTAAATAGTAAAACGTTTACAAATACTATTCTCAACACAAACTTGTGTTTTTTTAATGGACACCCCCCTATTTTTTTCGTATGCAATCAATAGCATAAAAATCACATCAGCAATGGCGTTTTTTCATTCTTTTTCTATACCAAAACGCACATTTCCGTCCTTGTGAATATGCTAGTTTTTATTATTATTTATCTTTTGCCTGTGTTATACATACAGCTAAGTAAAAACGATAATACACATGAACATTTTATAAGGCTGAAAAGACTGCATGTCCAGTTAATAAGGATATCAACGTATAAAAGTTCCATTAAAAATAGTGCGATATAAATTTAAAATAGCCCTCCAGGTAAAATAAAAAAAGGTCCATCAGTCTTACTTTCTAGTGAAACACAGTTGGAACAGAAAACTTGCAACAACAGTGGTGAGTATTTTACTGAAAGTTAAGTCCCAGCTATCCTTTGAATAAAGTTAATCGAACCAACTCACCCTCAGAGGTAGCGCACTTATACATATTATCAAATATTATAGTACATACTTCTATCACATTACTAACAAAGGCTTAAAAACGCGAAGACGTGGAGAAGTAATTGCTTGGACTGAGCTCGGAACGAACCAAAAAGTTTCATGTTTATGGGTCCGCGACTTGTTACGCTATGGCAATCCAACAGTGGGGGATATCTTATTATTTTCTCACTGCATTAATTGCAGACAGTTGCTAACTGACAGAACAATGGCGACGGATCTTCAATGTGCCAAACGCTTGCAAGAGGAAACTTATAGCATGTACGAAAATTGTCATTTACAACAAAAAGTGCTACAACAACTAGTTTTGGAGAACTACTCCGTTTCCTCAGTTGCTTTGTTTTGAAATGGCACATTCATAAGACCGAAGTCATAAACACAAAATACAGCAAATACGAGCTTCTACTGAAAGCCAATTGTGTACTGAAAAGAGAGAGCCTGGATGTGATGTTCGTGGTGTTCCATGTCATTGCTGAACGTCGAAACGCATGTTCAGAGTATCTGACACGTTTGGTATTGCTCCGCTCGTCTGGAAAGACCCCCAAACATGCGTTTTCCACGCTGTGACGTCAGAAACAAGGCACGCCGAACCATTACGTTCGGATGCACGGACTTTGTGCCGGCGGGTAAGTGTTAACCTGCAAGAGTAGCATTCGTGGCAGAGGCGTTCAATGACCAGTCCCAAAGGCGCCACAACCCAACCAATCAGGAGCGATCGTATCGCCGTTGGAGATTCAAAGGGAACCTCACACTCTCCTACAGTATGAGGAAAGAAGCCAAACGGAAACTCCAACTTACTTGGAACGGGAACACCTTAGAGCACAATGACCACCCTAAATATCTTAGCGTGATTCTGGATCGGTCTTATAAACAGCACTGCATCAAAACGAGACAGAAAATAACGACGAGAAATAATATACTTAGGAACCTAACGGGTAGCAAATGGGGTGCATGTCCTGGTGTGCTGCGAACAACGGCACAGGCGCTCTGTTTCTCAACGGCTGAGTACGCGTGCCCTGTATGGATGGGATAGATGCGCTCACACGAAACAAGTAGTTGTGGCCCTCAATGAGACCTACAGGATAGTGACAGGGTGCATGAAACCGACGCCGGTCAGACTCTTATACAAGACAGCTGGTTTTGCAGATCCCACAGCTCGCAGAAACGATTTAGAACATGTAGAGAAAATAAAACAACTCGCAGATGCGCGGCATGTCCTCTACAGAGCTCGACCACCAGAGACACGACTGAAGTCTAGGAGAAGTTTCCCTGGAGCCGTTCAGGACGAACCGCCTGAAAATTCCCCACTCCCCCAGGTTCAGTGGACCAGCCAAAACCTAAATTTTAAAACCTGGAGAACCTTGCATAGGCTCAGAACGGGGTCGCCCCAGTAAAAGTAAATCTGCTTAAGTGGGGTATAATCGACCAAACTGGTGTAAACTGCGAGTGTGGAGAATGTCCACATCGGTGTACCCTCCAAGATTTGTGGCTCGCGAATACTAATGGAATAGACGTAGTCCAGTACTGGGCCGATACCCTTTAAGTAGTCCGGACACGATAAACTGAAGTAAGTATGAAGACCGCCCTTTCAGTTTCTAAAAACACTGAATAAAAAAAAAATTTCGGTGTTAAAACTGTTTCCGTGTTCCTCAAATTAATGCATACCAGCTTTTACCACTCTGCACTCCCTATCTCAAAAACAAGATTCTTGAAAATTATGAGTAGTAGTCCACGCTAGTTTTGACATAAGGGGGAAAATGTGACGTTAGTGGATAAGCGCACAAGGTGTGACCCGCTTGTAACACAAACCCTTCATAATTTATTGACCCGGTTTGGGAAGGAAGGTGGTCGTATAGATTCGGTAATAACTACGGCAAACTGAAAAAGCAAAATTTATGCAGGAAGTAACAAAATAATGTAGCAGTTTATTTAATTTTTGGCACAGTCGTAGATGTGCAGAATCGCACTGACGTGTTTAACGGCCCACTTTAGATTTGTAGTTTTATAAGTTTTTGCAAACATTTTGGACCAAAATAATAATCTAAATAATAATTAATTAATAAGAGTGTCTGAAACTTTTAGGAAAAAAATTTTTTAGGGAGCAGCGGGTTTCGAACCACTGACCTACAGCGTCACAGTCCAACGCATTGCCCACTACCCAACAGCTGACATTTACGAGTTGTGTCCTCTAATCTTATACTATTGGTAGACACTAGATTATCATTTATCGTACGAAGGACGACGTGTTTTTGTTAATTAGTCAGTGCGCGATTGCTTTGAAATGACAATGTGTAAGTTACAATAATAAATCATCTAATACGCAACGCAAGATGGCGTATGCCACAGAGTGTTCCGGGCGAGGATTGTCACATGACATCTGCGAATGGCTGGTTTTCGTTAATTCAATGAAAGGTGTCAAAACTCCGTTATTTTTTGCAAATATCTCTCAATCTATGCGAGATATGAAAAAAACATATGGGAACAAAGTTGTAGAGAATTTTCTCGTCTACAAATTAGTTTATTCAATTTTCGCGTCAGATGAACGGTTTATTTGCAATTAAAATTACTTTACAAACGGCTTTTTTGGTATTACTAACGTATTTCTTGTCCGAAATATTTCAAAAGCAAGGTTCTGGTCTCCGGTAGCTAACAATTAAAGGTAAAGCAGTCAACAATCCGAAGATTGGTTTGAACACCACATAGTGCTTTACTAGACATGGTCCTGTTTGGAGGTGGTATGCCGTTGCCTTCCTCCGACCTTCGAACTGACTTACCCAGCCAGTTATAGGGGGACCTACAGTTTAACGTGGGTTCCGAACCACGGTGCTACTCGGTATTTTTCACATGAGCATTACTGCCAGAGGTGAAAGAAGTGGAAAGTGACAGATAAAAATCCCAGGACCTGGCGGGGATCGAACCCGCGACCTTTGGATTTGTAATCTGGCACTCTACCACTGTGCAACCGAGGCGCACAGCTAACAATTATATCTGTAAAATTTGGTGCCGATCGGTTGAACGGTTCGACCTAAAAAGTGGGAACACGTTACAGCAAGACAGACATCGTCAAATCGCCGTTATTTTTGCAAATATCTCTGCAACGATGCAAGATATGAAAAAAAAAAAACATGAGAGAGCAAAGTTTTAGAGAATTTTCTCCTCTACAAATTCGGTTATTCAATTTTCGTGTCAGATGAATGGTTATGCCGTTATTTCTATTTAAATTTCGAGCTGTCAAAAGACGATCGCAAAGGCCCACTTTTAGTGTTACTACCGTAACCTAAAGTGGGCCGAAAGATGTCTTCACGTAGTAATAAGTAAATGAACATGGATGGTGAACAATAATGTTTCTTGAGATGTTCGCAAAGCCCAAGAACCGAAACTGGGCTACACCATGAACCATATGAAACAGTAACAGGACAGGCCGATGTTCTCAAACTACCTATGTTCACACTGAAGTCGGCAAGTTAGAACGAGGCAACAGAAGATTAGGAGTCGTCTTGCTCACATGTATATTGGCGATGGCCTGTCCAAAAACAGGCCGACGAGGCCCGGCGCCACACGAGGAAGTTTCCTTCATAAACTGTAATAAAGTCGCCTGTGTGTATTGTCCCTGTTCGTTATTGCTGCTGTATCGTCCAGTATCCTGCTAGAGGGAATGTTCAGTCAAAATTTTAAGGAGCAGTAGGTCTCAAATCCGTCTAAATAGGTTCCCATCGAAGCCGATTTTTTTTCTTTTTTCCCCCCTTGTACGCAGAATTTTCTCATAGCGGTAGGTACTCAATCATCTGTGGCAAACTTCAGAAAGCGCTGACAGCAGTAGCTTCCAGCTGCCTTCATCCAATGTTTTATTTAATTAATTCGCTGTATTAATCTTTCTAAGTTAGAATTTAAGTATAGATTGAGAAACCCCGAGACGGTTTTTCGTCTCGAATATGTCCAAGACAGATAAACGTGAAGCAATGAATTAAAATTTTTGGTGCGGCCGGGAATCGAACCCGGATCTCCATGCTTACTAGGCAGACGTCTTACCGTTAGACCAGCGCACCTCTATATTTAAATTGATATTTATATCTTAACAGGAATGTCCCACTATGTCCATTGCCGAGGTGCTATTCCGCTGCATGGAGTGCCTTCGTAGTAGTATATTTGGAACACAGAAGCTGAATTAAAGTTTGTGACGTGGAGGGAAGTCGTGCTTAGACTATTCCGAGGCGCCTTATTCGTTAGAGGTGCGGTGGTCTAATGTTAAGACGTCTGCCTAGTAAGCATGGAAGTCACGGTTCGATTCCCGGCCTCACTACAAATGTTAATTCATTGCTCACGTTGTTCTATAAGTTCGAATTGTCAACTAGCAAGTGATTCTAATCAGACTGTAGCTATCCTCGGGGCGGTTGGGGAGCACCGATGTACTCGCACCTTATAGCAAGTAGTCATCGTCCAGTTACTGGTGCGAACCATTTGAAAGTTTCCACGGCGCCATCTATCTGTTCTCGCCTTGTTTAGACGAAAGCATACGCTTGCTTCCTGGAGTGAGTAAGCGTTCTCAGCATTTCCTGAAGATTAATTGCGGTAACGTTTCAGGAGAAGTGTCGACCAAAGCCCCTCTCCTTATTCTGGCGAAGATGTTGAGTAACGGCTTCAGTGTAACGTTTTGCAACATCGACACCACTGCTCGTTTTCGTACAAATTGTCTTTCCCAAACCAAACTACTGTGGTCATCGGACTCACAAACTACTTTAACCTATACTACGGACGACACACAGGACAAGTAAGCAACCCGACCTTGTCAAATTAGACATAGATAAGCAGAATCCTGATTATGTTAACAATGCGTTTTTTTCTATCGTTTCTTTATAGTGTCACTCACAACTGTTACTGTATTAAAAAGCGCCCGCCGCGGTGGCCGACGGGACTGAGGCGCGCCAGTCACGGTCTGCACGGCCACTACGGTCGGGAGTTCGAATCCCCCCTCGGGCATGGATATTTGTGCCGTCCTTAGGATAAGCCAGTTGGTAAGTAGTTTGTAAGTTTAGGGACTGATGACCCCGTACTTAAGTCGCATAAGCTATACAAACATTTTATTTTATTAAAAAGCAAACTAACGTACACGTCGCAAACTACTCTTATTCCAGGATGCTGTTATTGCGCGTAGTTTTTCTCCCCCTTCAAGACTGCATATTGAGCAAAATAATAGACAAAAGACACGAGTTAAAATACGTGACGAAGATCAAATATTTCTCTTTTTGTTGTTCTAACGTGATGTTCACCGTGATATTGTTCACCGAGACCACATCTTTTGATCTTTGAGCCTTTACCGATTGTCTGTGATAACCCCAGAAAGTTTAGAAGAAGATGGAAAACCTCGTATACGAAGGAGGAGTCGATGGAATGGAAAGGAGATGATGCTCGTCTAACAAAGGTCTACAGAAATAAATATTACTATATATATATTATATTCTTAAATTCACCAACAACAGTTAAAAATATAAATGAGAGTTTATTTTCATCTGTATGAATCATACAATATAGTACGTCCAAAGAACTAGTTATTACTGCCCACTAGTCGTCCAGTTTATCTTTTTCCCCCCTTGTATGTGAGCGATATCCATTGGCAATGAATAACACACAGTCCTCGTAAGAGAGGAAAAGAACTCTATGAATAAAATATCAGAGTTATGAAACGCCGTGCGCCCTCGTGGCTAGCTTTAGTCCGCAGTTATAAACTGACTCACGCGAGGTACAGAAAAAATGCCGCCACTTTTCTGCGGAAGTTCGCAGCAAGAAAGAAACAACCGTGCAACAGCCCGACCCGCGTCGGTCTGTTAAATGTTTACAGCACATTACACATATTATTCGGGCCACAAGTGCGGTGAAAATCATCCGGGAAGACACTATACGCCGAATATTGTGAGAAGCTGGCAAGGTATAAAACCGAATCCGGGGTTGTAATCCTTTTTCGATTCTTCAGGTACTTGTGGTTTTCCAAAGTTGAACGTTATTGCACGATGGTACCGCACACTACACTATTAACACACAACTTATTTAGCCTTTAACTAATGATTTATGGAACAACTTTGAGAAACTCAGCTTGCACAGGCAATACTTTTTAAAAAGTTTGTTAAATGGATTATAGGCCTATCTGAGGTCAATTGCAGAACTTACGATACATACCTTTCTAACAATGGTTTTTATTTTCCCAAATATAACAAAAGAAAAATGTCGTCAAAAGCCGTGATGGCAGTTGCAACTTTAACCACCTCCTCGCAAGACTGTTGGTATTCACTGCCACTGCTTCCATCGCCTCTTCCCGCACTTGCCGTATCACTACCGCTAGCAACGAGTTGTTCAAATGTTTGCATAGCTTATGGGACTTAACTTCGGGGTCATCAGTCGCTAAACTTACAAACTACTTATGAACTAGCTAACACTAAGGTCGGCACAAATATCCATGCCCGATGGGAGATTCGAACCCCCGATCGTAGTGGCCGTGCAGACCGTGACTGGCGCGCCGCAGTCCCCTCGGCCACCACGGCCGGCCACGCAATGAGTTGTTCGTCATTATCACACCTATTATCATTATTATGTGTAAGTGTTACAATAGTATCTAACTTATGCACATATTTTTGTACCATAACAGATACGAGAAAGTATGAGAAGATTCATCTTCTACACTAATACCATCTTCACGAAGAAGGGTTCTTCGTAACTTCATCTCAACCAATCGCAATATTTTAGCAGGATTGATTAGCAATCGCCGACCCATCTGACGCTTCACCACACAAATGTCATAAAACGCAACTTCGGTAGCACACTGCACCGTCCCTACTGGCGAACCGACAGGTCAAAGTGTAATGCGGCATGACACACGCAGAGGCCTCTAACGGACGACTGCAGAGTTTTGCAGATGCGGGAGTATCACTAGTGCAATAACGGATCATTACATTATCTCTCATACGATTTTGGTGAACATGTGTTTGTGAGACTCTTACAAGACTTTAGGAATTGGCTTCAGTCAAATATGCATTGCAAGAAAGTGCTTCTTGCCGTCGCTGAAATCGAAGTGTCAGTGGGTAGTAAGTGTCTGGTGTGCAATGGATACGTAACGGGGCTCGAGGTTGAGACTGGACGTGTAGGCCAGACAGGGAGCTGCGGTTACCGCGGAGCGAAGCGTCTGGCGTGACCAAGGACACCTGCCCGCCCGCCCGCCTCACTTAGTGCACTAACAAAAGCACGACGGCGACGCCGCGTATCCGCAAAAACAGCGCGGGGCGATGGTCGGCGCGCGAATACTCTCTTGTCGGACGGAGAAAATGCTATGCGCAATACGAGTAGCAGCCAGCAATTGGCACTGCGATAAATGACCGATGTTGGTACAGGGTGTCCGGAAAAGGGCTCCCTGATTTCCAAATTAAATATCTCGAAAACAAAGATCGATACAGGAATGTTTATTGTGAAACCTGTAAGAAGTTTATACAGTAGTTTGAAATAATAGTTACAAAAGCTGCTAACAGATGGCGATGTAATCGCCATACATAATGCCTAGTATAAATAGTGATCCGAAGCCCAGAGCGATCAGTTCCACTATTGAAACGTGAAAGGAAGTTAGCGTACCGAAGGAAGATATTAAAACCATGTACTCCATTCAACAACGCGTTTTTCTGGTGCTAGAGTACCACAGGTTAGAAGACAGTCCTACGGCAACAAGGCGAAGTTCCCAAAGGACACGATCCGGAAACCATTCGTACGCTCTTCACAAAATTTCAACGAACAGGCAGCGTAACTGATGATCTAGTGGGGCATGTTGGCCACAAGCAAACCGCAGTTACGCCTGAAAATATCGCCACAGTTTCTGGAATTATTAGCAAAATCCAATGTCATCTGTCCGTAGAACTGCATCTGAGACTGGTTTGAAGCGTTCCAGCACGCAGAAAATACTGAGAAAGAGCCTACACATGTTTCCATTCAAAATTCAAACGCACCAGGTCATACCCGTACGAGCTGTGCAACAAAGGGTTGCCTTTGCTAATCAGATGCTCACAATGATTGATAGAGAAGGATTTGATGTTGGCTGCATCTGGTTTACACATGAAGCCCACTTCCACCTGAATGGATACGTGAATAAGCAGAACTGGCGATTTTGGGTTTCCGGAAAGCCATATTGGTGTTAAGCGAAACCCCTGTATTCTCCTAAAGTTGCAGTATGCAGCAGAGGAATTATTGGCCCTTTTTTCATTCGAGAAACGGTCACCGGTTCACGTTACGTTGCAATTTTGGAACATTTTGTCGCCACACAGCAAGCGTTAGAGGATCGACCAGGTACTGAATGATTTATGCAAGATGGGGCCCGACCACATCGGACCGAACAAGTGTTTCTCTTTCTTGAGGAATACTTCGGGAATCGAGTCATTGCTTTGGAATACCCAAATTTAGTGGTGCAGGCATGGCTTGGCCTCCATATTCGCCGGATTTGACTCCCTGTGACTTTTTTTTTGTGGAGCACACTGAAAGTCATGGTCTACCCGAAGCATTTCGTCACGCTGAATGAGCTTGAATCGGCAATCTCTGTGGCATGTGAATCCATTTCGGTTGAGACAGTACGAAATGTGATGGCGAATTTCATTCTTCGTTTGCGCCACCTCTTTAGTGCCAATGGTGAAAATTTTGAAAACATTGTGAGGTGATTGTTTGCAAAGAGTGTTTTCATACGATTATTTCACTTATGTATGCTGATATGAGCTGTACAGCGTACAGCGCTATCTGTTAGCTGCTTTTGTAACTATTATTTCAAACTGCTGTTTAAACTTCTTACAGCTTTCACAATAAACATACCGTTTACTGCATTCCTCTATCAATCTTCGTTTTCGAGATATTTAATTTTGAAATCAGGGAGCCCTTTCCTGGACACCCTGCAGTTGGTCTGTACGTCGGTACGGCTGACAGGACTACAAGCAGCTGCGATTAATGGGCGCGTCTAGTCTGGTGGCCGTTATCCTGCCTAGCCGCCATACGTTGAAACAAGTTAACCAAAGACTTTGGCTTTATCAAATGTATATACAAAACATACCCAGACATTTCAATTTCTATCCCTGCTTTAAGTGAAGTGATTACTAAAACACGGACCGCACCAAAAGTACCACTGACGCCTTTTTACAGCTACCAGACGGCCAATGGCCAACTGACCAAATTGCAAACCTGTGGTATCAAAAATGTGGTCGTGGACAGTTCCTTTTCCCAAACAAACCATCTTTGTCAGCCGCCTCAATTTATTACAACTCACCAGACAATTATCAGGACTGACGTCCAATTCGAAGGCTTTCAGTAACGGCAGCGAATCCAATGAAGTGGACACCGCATCATCTAAATCTGTCAGAGGTAACTATACGCCCTGCGTGTCAACATCTACATGGGATACTCTGCAAATCACAAGTAGCTCACGCCGCAGCGATAAGCGCCGTTGTTTTAATGACTCCCGTCCCAGATCTTGTATCACTTCCGTAACGCTGTCTCCCCTGTAGCGTGACAATACGAAACTAGCTGCCCTTCTTTGGATTCTTTCGATGTCAAACCCACCTGATAAGGACCCCACACTGGGCTGCAATACTCCAAACAATGGACGGACAAGCGTAGTGTATGCAGTTTCTTTTGTAGTTCTGTTGCATCTTTTAAGGGTTCTGCCAATAAAACGCAGTCTCTGGTTCGCCTTTCCCACGACGTTATCTACGTGTTCTTTCCAATTTAAGTCTGAAGTAATAGTAATTCCTAGGTATTTTGTGGAGTTTACGGCCTTCACATTTGATAGATTTATCTTGTAAACAAAGTTTAACGGATTTCTTTTCGTATTCATGTGGACGACTTCACACTTCTCATTATTTAGAGTCAACTGGCAATTCTTGCACCATTCAGATATCTCATTCAGATCGTTCTGCAGTTGGTTTTGATCTTGAGATGATTTTACTAGACGGTAAATGACGGCGTCATCTGCAAAAACCTAAGAGAGCTACTTAGATTTCCCCCTAAATCGTTTATGTAAATAAGAAACAGCAGAGGACCAATATCAACCTCTATCACGCCCGATATCACCTCTGTTTTAGTCGATGCCTTACCATCGATTACTACGAACTGTGTCCTCTCTGACAGGAAATCCCCTATCCAATCGCAAATTAGAGGCGATATACCATAACCACGCAATTTGATTAAAAGCCGTTTGTGAGGTACGGTGTCAAAAGCCTTCTGGAGATCAAGAAATACGGAATCGATTTGCGAACCTATGCCGATAGCACCCATCACTTCGTGTGAATAAAGAGCTAGTTGTGTTTCGCATGAACGATATTTTCTAAATCCGTGTTGATCTTGGGTCAATAGAGATCTTTCTGTTCGAGATAATTCATAATATTTGAATACAGGATATTTTCCAAAACCCTGCTGCAAATTGACGTCAATGAAATAGGCCTGTAGTTTAGACTGTGTGAATGCAGCCCAGATCGTAACTGAACCACATCATGGTTGAAGGAGTTGTTCAAACGCAGTATCCGTATTTCAAAGGTACACAAAAAGCCACAATCCTAAGCAAGCGTCGACAGAAGTGAAACGGGGTATATCGGGCCGTGCCACGGGCCGCCTCTGTCACACGGCGTGCTGAAAGTTGCGAGAGACGCCGGCTCGCGCCAGTCCAAGTGTCAGCAAACCCGAAGGCAGACTGTCGTTTCTACATTTGTCTCCTTTCAGTCCTGGCAAAAGTTGATTCCTGAAGCCCCAAAGTCAAATATGCGGCAAGATAAGATTTGTAGCTATTACTTCTACGAGAGGTGTTTAAATGAAAAGATACGAAACGTCTTAACAACCAAACCGGTTGAAATTTCAGTATGTCGCTTTGGGATAACGTTGTACGTCATCTAGGGATGAAAAGCAAAAATTCGAGGCTATGCCTACAGCAGGCAAGGTGGTGTTCACCGTGTTTTTCGACGTCCTAGTTCCGACACTCATCGGATTCATCGAGCACGGAAAAAGCGTTAATAATGACGTGTGCTGTGAGACTCTCCGTAGCCTACGCAAGTCGATCAAGTGCAAAAGGCCTGCGCTGCTCACGGAGGGAGTGGTTCCGCTCCATAACAACGCGCGTTCACACGTCACCAGTACCACACAAAGTGTACTGGCCAAGTTCAACTGGGAGCAGCTTGATTATCAGCCCTACAGTGTGGAAATGCCGCCCTGTGACTTCCATCAGTTTAGTCCACTAAAAACATCTCAGAGGGAAGCGCTTCAACAAGGGCGACGCACTGGACTCACAGGGAGAGGACGCCTACTCGTCATCGCCGAATTCGTCCAAATTTCTGGTACACGATAGTGCCCCAAGTGCGAACTACAGATGGCCAAGCGTTTAAGAAATAAAAGCAAGTTTGATACGGATCCATCACCACATGCATCTTATCGACTGTCCCTGTGACGGCGTGATACGAAGAGGTGATTGGCTTAGTGGTAAAAGATCAGATTCGTATTGAGAAGGTGGTGGTTGTTGTCTTCAGTCCGCAGGCTGGTTTGATGCAGCTCTCCACGCTACCCTGTCCTGTGCAAGTCTCTTCATCTGAGAATACGTTAGGTAACCTACATCCTTCTGAATCTGCTTACTGTATTCGTCCCTCGGTCTCCCTCTACGATTTTTACCCCACACGCTTCCTTGTAATGCTAAGTTGACAATTCCTTCATGTCTCAGAATGTGTCCAACCAATCTATCCCTTCTCTTAGTCACGATATGCCAGAAACTCCTTTTCTCCCCGATTCGGTTAAGCACCTTTTCATTAGTTACGTGATCTACCCATCTAATTTTCATTATTCGTCTGTAGCACCACATTTCAAAAGCTTCTATCATCTTTTTATCAGAACTCCTCAACGTCCGTGTTTCACTCTCATACAATACTACACTCCAGACAAATGCCTTCAGAAAGGACTTCCTAACATTTGAATTAATATTGGATGTTAACACGTTTCGCTTCTTTAGAAACGCTTTTTTTCCCCATAGCCATACTGCATTTTATATCTTCTTTACTTCGGCCATCAGAAGTCATCTTGCTACCAAAATAAAATTCATCTACTATTTCTATTGTCTCATTACCTAATCTAATTCCTTCTGCATTGCCCGATTTTCTGACATTGCATTCCATTAGCCTCGTTTTGCTCTTGATAATGTTCATCTTATATCTTCCTTTCAAGACAATGTCCATCCCATTCAATTGCTCTTCCGGATCTTTTGCGGTGTCTGACAGAATTACTATGTCATTGCCAAACCGCAATGTTTTTATTTCTTCTGCCTGCACTTTAATGCCCTCTCCAAATTTCTCCTTCCATCCCTTCACTGCCTGCTCAATGTACAGAGTGAACAACATCGGGGAAAGGTTACAGCCCTGTCTTACCCCCTTCACAACCTCTTGGGAAGGTAGCGATTTCATCTCTACCCGGCGGCAATTTTTTTTTCTCCTCCTTGTCAATCCATATACCTACATATTGTTCCCGTAGGGATCGTGAGAACAAGATTATTTTAATAACAGCACGCACAGAGGCATTTATACAAACATTCTTCCCACACTCAATACGTGAATGGAAAGGGTAAAAACCCTAATAACTGGTACAGTGGGACGTACCCTCTGCCATGCACTTCACAGTGGTTTGCAGAGTATTGATGTAGATGTAGACTGACTTCACAATTAACTGTAACATAATATAGATTTTATTAATTCATATTCATTTACATAGGCAAAAAAAGATGTGGTCATGTGTTGTGCCGACAGCGTCACCAATGTCAAAATAAACTCACGATTATTCGTGTTTGCTTTGCACCTTATGGACCCTTCAAAACACTAAGTTTGCAAGATAATAAGGTTTTTTTTTTTAATAATGACGTCCCATGCTGATGTTGTGAACAAATAAATACAAAATAACATATATGTTGCTGTAGTTAATTGTGAAGTCAGTAGCAAAGGAACAAAAAAATATTTGTCGCCGGGCGGAATCGAACACGCGAACCTTTCCATAAAAATCTTATCTCTTACCGCTGGGCCAAACACCGCTTCCTAAACAGACACTCTCAGGGGCAGCTGATAAGGAGTATATGATGACAGATCGGTATCAAAATTCCTTTTATTTCCTAAACGCTTGGCCATCTGGAGTTCCCAATTGGAGAACTTTCATATCTCACCACGCCCTACATGTACCATACATTTGGACGAATTAGGCGATGACGAGTAGGCGTCCTCTCCTTGTAAGAGAAGACTGGCCCTAGTCACAGCCTCAGGAGTTGTGGGAACAGGGAATCCTTCGGGTCGTTAAACAGCGGGATAGTTGTGCTCAGGTATCAGGTGATCATTTTTGAATAAACACTTCACTTATACCCTCAGTGCCGTTTCGTACTTTTTCCATTTGTACACCCCTCGCAATTCGTGTGGCAAGGCGCACAGGGAACCAGTAATTATTCGGTCTTCGCATGTAGACTTGCGCATAATAGTTCGCGATTGTGAGCGCTCACTTTAGTTCGCGGCTCTGCCGCGAACTAGTTCGCTCTTTTACTTCGTCCGCTCCCAGTGACGGCTGAGCGGCGTGGTCTGCGCGTGCTGGTGGAGGGGGAAGTTCCCCCACCTAGCTGCTTCATGCGCTTGCTGCTTGAGCCGCTAACGATATCACGCAAACCAAAAGAAACAGTTTGTGGATGATTTCTCGCGTTTAAGTTTAGATTTATCTCTGTATCTAGGCATTATGGAATTTATTAGTCAGATATTGCATAGTGCAGAATACTTAGAAATTTTGTAGCACTGAACTATGTAATCTAGCAGGCAGACGCTCACCTCGAAATGACTCATCAGCAGAAGGCAAACACGTGATTTTTAATTCTGCTGCGCACCCTCTCGCTATTGCCCATCGGTCTTCGGAAAAGGAGCGGACGAACAAATAGGCGAAAGATCTGCGAACTAGTTCGCGTAGTTCGCCTGTGGGAGCGCTCTTCCGAACTAGTTCGTTCGCGAACTACACAAGACTATTCGCATGCTCTAGTATCATCTTTTGGTAACATTGTACAACAGTGTACAATTGCCTAATGTGGAAAAATAAGACTAAAATCTTCCTGAGATGTAAAAGCAGAGAATATTTTAAGAAGTACGAAGGGCACGGGTCGTTCTTAGAGGTTTTTTTTTCTGTTTGCAGTCTAGTCCCCATGTTTTTTGGCTCCATTACCCTCCCCTTGAGACAAAATTAGAGGCGAATGAGAATACACAACAATCAATGATGAATCGAAAACCTGTGCTTCACGATGCAATGCTTTTTCGAAAACTTATTTATCGGAATTTCTCTTGCAAATTGGTCTTATTACCAACAGAACGTAGCTCAATACTTCCGTTATCCTGGAGCTGTAACAGAACACGCGGTGTAACACGCGAAGCTTCCGCGCTGGCTGTGGCACGCCACAGCACACAATACTCTGCCGGAAGGGATGGAAGACAAGTCTGAATGGACAACACGCACAAAGAAGCGTCACTAACGCCACTCCCCCCCCCCCCCCCTCTGACAGAATGACAACACGTTTCCAAGGCTCGGCCTCTGCCACTTTTCTCAATTTACTGCCTATTTCCTTGCCGACTCGTCACCTTTCTTCAACACACGAAGTACAAACACGTAAATATGTAAAGACGAATTTTGGAGTTTTATGGAGAGTGGAACTTTTGAGCACTATATAGCTACATATTTATTCGTCCGTGTTATGATGAACCGTATCTTACGACTACTGTATGATGTTCCAGTGATTGTAGTAAGGATTGAAACATTACTTTTGCGTGCAGACACAACGGTGATTGGCCGCTGAAAGGCTCTCCGCTAGTGCTCGTGTCATCAAATCGCATTGGAACAGAAGTGCAGGTAGCTGAGACACTTTAGGTAGTGTTGAGATTTACGGCTCCCTATACACAATTTTAGCTGGAATCCCCTGAAAATGCTATTGTCGCTGCGTGTTAAGCGCAACGATCTTTCACTCGACAGTGAAATGGCTCTTGCAGGTCGGAAAACAGTATTAGCCAACATCAAGAGTAAGCATGGGTAACTACCAACATTAATATCGACTAGTAAAGGCATTAATCTCCAGACAGTATTAAGGACAGGCAGTTTTGTGAAACAGAAAATGAATAACAACGAAATTTTAGTCAGATATGTATCACAAGAGCAAGTTATATAAAACAATGATACTCATGCCAGTTTACTCACTGGCGTACAGAACTCGATATCGGTTTAGTGAGTTTGTTACAGATTCCGAACGAAAATTATCTGGATCAAGTTAAACATCAAAGGTGGATGAAACAAATTTATAAGATGCTCAAAAAAATTTCAAATGTTTGTATAGCTTATGGGACTTAACTACGCGGTCATCAGTCCCTAAACTTACAAACTACTTATGAACTAGCTAATATTAAGGAGGGCACAAATATCCATGCCCGAGGGGGCATTCGAGCCCCCGACCGTAGTGGCCGTGCAGACCTTGACTGGCGCGCCGCAGAACGCTCGGCCACTGCGGCCGGCTTATCAGATGCTCTTAGACGACATGACTCAGGAGTGATAGCACAACACTTCAGATACAACTACCAGAATATCGTATATTTTCTTCATCTTGCTATTGCAAAAGGAGGAGACTTCAGTTTCCCCGCAATAGAATTTATGTGATGCTATCAAAATTAGTTACAGGACAAGGGATTCATGAGAGATTATTTCTCATGTGTTGTCCGAAAATCATTTCGAGCAGACTGAGCAGCAACTCGTGATGTTTAACCCACCTAGTAATAAACAAACCTCAACTCTTCGAATCAAGAAACCAAGATGGTGAAATCTGTTATCAAAAGACTGAGATAGCATCAATGTCTGGGAATATTTTTAAAAAGCAGAACAATGATTTTGTTAAACAAGTAACAGGACACATACAGCACATTAAGAAAATATAAATAACCAGCTCTGAAGAATAAATTTTGAGCGGAAATCGATAAAATTCTAAGACATTGTTCGACAACTATACATCAACTACGATGTTAAGGGACGGGAAGTTTAATAGCCGTGTTATTAAGTTGTTGCGTAGGCTGCGGAGATTTAAGCGGAATCAAAGCACACCTGGCAAAAACTGAACGAAAGGGAAATGAGCATTAGGAGAACAATGAGAGAAGCTTTCAGTGAATTTAATTAAGTAATTTTACCAAACAAGCAGTCTGAAATACCCATGATGGTTACCTCTAGAATCAGTATACAGAACGATATCATCCTTTCGGTGTCTCATTGATCTTCCTGCTATCGAAGCCGAAAATTAAACCAGAAGGCCAAAATAATGAATCTGGTATTGTGAAACTGAATGGAGGAACCGTATTATCTTCTTTCGAAGTGGAACCATCATCGTACGAACGTAGATATTGAAATAGATACTGGTGGAACAGGATGGGTAAGGATGGTGTAAGAAATCGGCCTTGCCCTGTCGAAGGAGCCATTCCAGCCTATGCCTGGAGTGATTTAGGGAAATAACGGAAAGCTTAAATGTAGATGGCTGGAGGTGGATTTGAACCACCACCCTCCCGAAGGCCAATGCAGTGTGCTAACCACTGCCCGTTCCGCTCAGTTGCTGAACACAGGTGCATTTTCCGCGTAAAAGACAGAGAAAGGGACACAAACGTATTGGGAAAGCATATGCTAAACAGATTCATTGTGAGCCTCAAATCAACGTGAGTAGGTAGGAGTCTTTCGTGAAATTGCAAAAAAATGGAAGATCTTGGGAAGCTACACTGAGCTTGCCTCAGTTACACAATTCGTTTGAGTGCTCTTATAACATTTTAGTATCCGTGTCTACTGCTGCTGCAGCGATGAAGAAGTTTCCTGTGACGAAACACTTCCCTTCGGTCTTCATCCAACGAAATCGACTGAGGGCAGCGATTAAATGAATGTTCAAATGTTTGTATAGTCTATGGGACTTAACTACGGGGTCATCAGTCCCGAAACTTACAAACTACTTATGAACTACTTACGAACTAGGACGGCACAAATATCCATGCCCGAGGAGGGATTCGAACCCCCGACCGTAGTGGCCGTGCAGACCGTGACTGGAGCGCCTCAGTCTCCTCGGCCGGCAGCGATTAAATGAAACACAGATAAGGGGAAAACGGCCACTACTCCTGCCGCTTCTGTGACTATAACCGATTGACTGTAGTTCCTTAGGAACACTACAACCCCAAAATGACATTTTCACCAATTTGTATTTTTGTAGACGTTTCTTGCATTGTTGTGGAAATTACCGTAAGCATTCATGACTACTTTCAGTTTTTTGTATTACTGTTGGAGCGATTTTTTGTATAATTTTGCTGAATGAGCTGAAATGTTATAATAAGACCATGTTGAAATGTGTAAGTTGCATGTAACACAAAAAGATTGCACCAGTAAGTCAAATTTCAAATAATTTTCTTATACGATAATCTGTGAACTGATAAGCATGATGGAAAATAATAAGTATGCGACTACAAACGAAAACGCAAATTTCAATGTGATACGAATCCAAATATTGTAACCAAAAACTATGTGAGAATGCGATGTAAAAATAAATAAAAATAAAAAACCTTTGCGAGTAAGAGTCTTGTAACATGCGGAAGTGATGCGTATTTTCTTGCATGCCTTGGCTGAAATTTGAGGGCAATTACGTGGGGACCTTGTCGAGCAGTTTGTATTTCGTAGACTTTATTGTAACCGGTGGCCGCTCATAACCACACATTGACGAAAGACTCGCTTGCGGAACTACATCTATGATCTTGTTAAAATTAAAAAAGAACAGCTCGCAAAACTGTTGTTTCTAGTTCGTGACCGGTTTCAGTCTATGAAGACCATCTTCAGATGAGTACCACCTTGATGGTCTTTATGGAGTGAAAGCAGTCACACATAGAAACAACAATTTTACGATCTGGACTGTTTTTTAAGCCATTATATCAAGATGGTATTACAAATTACTTATTATCTATTTTACTCTGATAACCTCTTAATATTGACCTTAGAACTTCATGTTAGCAAATTGACCGAAGCATCACACCTGTGGTAGGGGACTTTGCTTAATGTGTTGCATTCTTCTCTTTTCTTTTATTTCTAATTTTATTAATGTTTGACCCAGATCAACACGTCTTTATAGCTTTATTATAACACTTTTATCTAAAGTAGTACTGAGCCTGTAATTTTGTGTTTGTAAATTGATTACAGCATCATACCTGTAGTAGGTGATTTTGTTTACTGCTTAGTTTTCTGTTTAATGTTATTTTATTATTAGAATATGACCAATTTTTCAGACATTTTATATTTTTATTCGATGACTTAACATTTGTATCCTAGATGCTTATACAGTAGTAGTAATGACCAGAGACCGTGAATGCCTCTTGTTCAACTTCCCAACATATGATAACTGTTAACATATAAAATTTTGGTAACTTATAACATCTTCATTGACGACACTGTTCACCATTATGTAATTCACATAATAGCGTAGGTGTTGTAACAGAGGTACGTCATACCTACCTGTACATTTTGGAATGTGATTGCTTTCATTTGTTGTAATCGTATTATATGTATTATAAAGAAATGTAATCTCTTTCAATTGTTGTAACTGTATATATATGTAAAAAAACTATTAATGTTACTGTGTAAATTACACATGTGTTAACGATACAAGAAGCGAGTACATTGGCAATTTGTTGCATCTTTGACATACCCTGTTCTCTGTTACATTTCCTATGACTTGTTGTATTACAAAATAGTACTGTTTGTATTTACGTTACGTGTAGGAACCCCTTGATGTTGTCGTTATCAGTATCACTTAACTTTTATTCCATTTGGTTTTATAGATATGACGACACTGTCAACTTACTCAGAAAATGTATGAAACTAAACTGGTCATGTAATTTTGTAAGTACTTCTACCAAGGATGAAGATCTTTATATTTTATATTTGTGTCACATTGAAGCTTAACTAATTGTTGTACTGTTATAGAAATGCCTGGAAGATGGGACACTCTGGAAACCGGTAGCAAAATAAATTAAATTTTACATGACTGTAAAGTGTACAATGCATTTCCTGAAACACATCGATGTCGACGATCGCCACAAATAAATGTAGAAGAGCGAACGGCCTGGGCTGGTGACGAAGGGAGTGATTCTTCGCCACGATAACGCACGTTCACACCCCAGTCTCCAGGGTCACAGGAAGTAGACTGGCAGAGTTCAAGTGGCAGCAGCTTCGGCATCCACTCTGCAGCCCAGACGTGTCCCCCCTGCGACTTCCATCTGTTTGATCCGCCAAGAAAATATCTCCAAGCGAAGCGCTTCAACTACGACGTGCGAGGGTTCCCCGAAGTTTTTTTTTAATTACCTTATTTTCTTGTCAAATCTGGAACCCTCGATTCCACAGTCTTCTTTCTTCTCCTGCGGAGAGTTTTTCATACCAAATGGGAATTCTTATTTTACTTTTTTATTGCATCTACAAAATAAATTCGATGTTTTCCAAGTTCAGTCTCATTTATTTCGGTACTTTACAAAATCAACATCAACAATAATCACATCATCAGAATATATGCAGGCTGTAACTCCTTGGTCGCGGTATTAAGTAGTCCAATGGCTCAATAACATCTTTGCCGCCTACTTTGCCAATGAAAGCTCTGTGGAATACCGTGGACATCTAATACATAAAGCAGAGTGTCCGTATGTTTGTACGTGTTGCATACAAATCTACAGTTTTGTTCCAATCTTTATCAAATTTTGTACACGTAAGCTTCAATCCATTAAAACGGTCGCCGTAAGTGTAAGAATCACATACGATATATAGTTCACGAGATATGACGTCATAAACAATGAGATGCGCGAAAAACTGCTGCATTTTGGCGACAATGCTGCTCATTTTCTCCTAAACCATTGGACCGATTTCAACCAAATTTGGTACACATATCCCTCGCCGTGAGTTAACAATTGCTGCTTGGTTAAGAATCACATATGGCACATGATTCAAAAGATATTACGTCATAACCAATAGAAATCACAAAAAATGCCGTATAATGCCGCGACAGTTTGGAAATACACTGTACGAGAATGATAGTACTTAGCGACTTGCAAAAAACTTTGAACATAATTTCAAACCTTTATTAAACTTTTTCTCGCTGGCAACCATTGTAAAATGATGAAAGGAAAAAAGTTTCTAGCTTACTACTTTTCCGCTGTTTATGGAGTAAAACTACGGCTCTCGGTATGACGTTACAATTTATAATTATACTACAAATTGTAGCGACAGGAAATTTTACAGACAGTATACAGATATATAGTTGAATGTAGCTTTTAAATTGTATCACATTCCGACACGTAGTTCATGAGATATGAGCACGTAAACAGTAATATTCATGGAAAACCACCCCATCACGCACCAAGTTTTAATGTATTATTTCTCTACTACTAATTGTATTTCCAAGAGATTTTACAGACATACAGCCCTTATAGAAATGAATATATACTTGAAAATGGCAGGAATGAACAAATACCCGGGCAACGCCGGGTTTTCAGCTAGTGATGAAATAAATAAATCAACTCTAGTATAAATAAATTACTTTACACTCTGATAACTACATTTAGTTACTTTTACTAATAAATATAAAGCTTGTTCATTCATAATAAACAATTGGGTACTCAGGTACCCTCACGGACGACGCACTGACGGAGACAGAGAGGGCTGACTCTTGACAACCACAGGTTATCTGGGGACAGGGAATCCTTCGGTTTGCGCTCATGTCTCTGGTGATCACTTTTAAATTGTAGCCACACCTTTTAATTTCGCCACGCGTCGTATATTTACTGCTGTCTTATCGTGCGGCAGTTTCCGCTTGTAATCACGTCCTCAGCGCTCACCTGCCCCCCGCCCCTTCAGTAGCCGCCCTAATGGCCGCGTCGCGTGGCCGCTGCTTGCTATCGCGCGCGCCACTACACGCACGAGAACCGCGTGCGCGCTTCGTCTGCCAGGCCGGACGCTGCGTGCAACAGTGAAACGAGCCCCCATCTGGCGGCAGATGTCGAGCGCGATACTTAAGAGGTGCCGAGCAGCGAGCACAGACGCAATTGTAGAGCAGTGCTTTTCAACCCCGTGAGGGATCACGCGGTCTTGTTCGGGGGAGGGGTCGCCGTCACGACATCAAGTACTTGCACCAGGAAACAACTAGGGGCTCAGTAACACAAAAACGTATGCTAAGTGAAACTTATTTAGTGTTGAAAATCGGAGTTTCCTGTGTAACATTCATTATGAATTAAATGTTCTATACATATAAAAATGAATTGCTGTTCATTAGTCTCGGTAAAACTCGACAACGGCTGAACCGGTTTGGCTAATTTTAGTCTTGAAACATTCATCCAGGGAAGGTTTAAAGGATGGTAAAGTATGGAAAAAGTTGTCTGGGAAAGAGGAAAATCGGAGAAAAACTGAAACAGCTTTTTCCAGTACACTATCAATACTGTTCGTCCAATTGCGATAAAATTTTGCACATTTCATGGTGAAAGCAAGAGGAAGGTTCGCATTAAAAAAATAATTGGAATGGTCACCCGGAAAGTAGGAAAATTTAGGAAAAACCGAAAGCGATTTTTTTCTATGAATAAAAATCAATTGCCACATGGTTGTAAGAGCATCACTTGAGAACGGTTTCACAGGACAAGGTTTGTATGAAATAAATGTTTTGGAAAATCTACCGGAAAACTGGAAAATTTGAGAAAAAATGAAAGTGGGTTTTTCAATGTATTTTTTATTGTATTAGGCACTATAAGTGACTATTCGCACGATGGAGAGGGGTAATTCTTTTCTTGTTTAGTTCATTATGGTCTTGGAAAAGTTTTCAGTAAAAAGAAAAAAGAGAGACAGTTAAAAAGTAAAGTCGCAAAATTCGAACCAAGTTCCTTTTTCACTTTGTATCAAAATGTACTCAACACTATAAGTTGAAAACAGTTCATCCGATTGCGATGAAATGTTGATCAGTTGACGTTAAACGAAAGATAAACGTTATTATGAACTAAAAATTTGGAAAAGTTACCCGGAAAATTTGAAAATTCGCGAGAAACTGAAAGAGCTTTTTTCAATGGGATATCAATATCATTCGTCTGATCGCGATAAAATTTTTCATATTTGACATTCAAAGAAAGAGTAATCTTGTTACGAAATAAAAATTTGGAATAGTTGACCAGAAAATAGGAAAATTTGTGGAAAAATGAAATAGCTCTTTTCTTTGGGATATTAATATCGTTCCTACGATTGCGATACACTTTTGCACATTTGACGTTCAAAGCAGGAGTACATACATATTAGCAATTGCAAAGCATTACCGGGTTTACTAGATAACAACAACCAAGTCATTATTTTACATGTTTTAAATCTAAATTATCCTCGCTATTTTTCCATATTTTATCACCGTTTAAACCTTCCCTGAACTTTCACGAATGTAACATGAACATTACCCTGGACATGTGTGCATGATCTACCCACTCTTTCCGCCTTCTATCTAGCCGATACTTAGACTATCTGATGATCTCTTTATAAAGCTACTGCGTCTAAAATACATATGATTTAAATTAATATGGTTTATATTGAGAGGTAAGTGATACGAAGTCCACCGGGTCATCTAGTATATCATAAATTATTTGATAATACAGCGAGTTAATGATGAATAACGGCAAATCCTGACAACTGTTTTCAGCAACCAATCGATAGGTGAAAGAACATGGTTCAGTAAGTAATTCTAAAAAAACTCGAAAAATTAATTTACAAATTGCCTATACAGTGGGACCTTTCCTAATGAGCATAATTCACGTCAGAGTCTTGAGAGAAATTCGAAACATTGATTAAGTGAAATACATTTTTCTGTCGTTAATTTTGTAGATACAGGATACCGTGTACCGTGTACCATTCCACAAAGAACTTCGTCTAACCATTTAAAACAAAGCTGTAGCAAAAGACACATTAAATTTGTTTTCTTCGAGGTAACAAAACGTTGTTGATTCGTGAAGAGCGCGGTTGCCAGAATATTTTTATTCTGGAAAGGGTAGTCCAATTATTTTGACTTGTAAGGGAGTCCCATATTCGAAAATGTTGAAAAACACTCATTTCCAGAACCTCCCGTACGCTGCTTACCCAGCCTCGGAGTCATGTGGGATGGCCTTCAGCGTAGACTCGCGGCGAACACAAAATTTGCACAACAAATCAACGAAACCGAATATTATTCCCCATGAACCACAGACATTGCCGAGGTGGGGTGGCTTGCGTGCCTCAACGATGCAGATAGCCGTACCGTAGGTGCAACCACAGCGGAGGGGTATCTGTGGAGAGGCCAGACAAACGTGTGGTTCCAGCCTTTTCAGTAGTTACAGGGGCAACAGTCTGGATGATTGACTGAGCTGGCCTTGTAATTCCGGAACCAGGTTATAAACTGCAGGACGTATCCAGGGGCAGATATAGACTCTGACCATAACTTGTTAGTCATGAACTGTAGGCTGAAGCTGAAAAAACTGCAGAAAGGTAGGAAAATAAGGAGATGGGACTTAGATAAATTGAAGGAAAGTGAAGTTCTGGAGAATTTCAGAGGGAGCTTTAGGCAACAATTGACAGGGGGAAATAAAACAGTAGAAGAGGAATGGGTAGCATTGAGAGATGAAATAGTGATGGCAGCAGAGGAAAAAATAGGTAGAAAGGCAAGACCTACAAAAAATCCTTGGATATCACAGGAAATACTGAATTTAATTGATGAAAGGAGAAAATATAAAAATGCAGTAAATGAAACAGGCAAAATGGAGTACAGACGACTAAGAAATGAGATTGACAGGAAGTGCAAAATGGCTAAGAAGGAGTGGCTAGAAGCCAAATGCAAATCTGTAGAAGAATGTATACGAAGGGGAAAAGTAGATACCGCCTACAGGAAAATAAAGGAGACGTTTGGGGACAGGAAGAGCAGCTCTACGAATATCAAGAACTCAGATGGGAAACCAGTTCTCAGCAAAGAAGGGAAAGCTGAAAGGTGGAAAGAGTACATAGAGCAGTTCTACAAAGGAAATGAACTTAGAGACGATGTTGTGGGAAGAGAAGAGCAAGTAGATCAAGATGAAATAGGAGATACTATACTGAGAGATGAATTTGACAGAGCCCTGAAAGACCTAGGTCGGAACAAGGCCCCTGGAGTAGATGACATACCCTCAGAGCTACTAAAGTCTCTGGGAGAGCCAGCCATGACAAGACTATTTGAACTGGTGTGTAGGATGTGTGAGACAGGCGAAATACCCTCAGACTTTAAGAAAAATGTAATAATCCCCATTCCAAAGAAATCAGGCGCAGACAGGTGTGAAAATTACAAAACCATTAGTTTGATAAGTCATGGTTGCAAAATTTTAACAAGAATTATCTACAGGAGAATGGAAAAGCTGGTAGAAGCTGACCTCGGGGAAGATCAGTTTGGATTCAGGAGGAACATAGGAACCCGGGAGGCAATACTCACTTTACGGCCTATCCTAAGATAGATTAAGAAAAGGCAAACCTACATTTTTAGCTTTTGTAGATTTGGAGAAAGCATTTGATAATGTTGACTGGAATACACTCTTTCAAATTCTGAAGTCAATAGGGGTAAAATACAGGGAAAGGAGAGTTATTTACAACTTGTACAAAAGCCAGACTGCAGTTATTAGACTCGAAAGGGCATGAAAGGGAAGCATCAGTTGGGAAGGGAGTAAGGCAGGGTTGTAGCCTTTCTCCGATGTTATTCAAATTGTACATCGAGCAGGCGGTGAAGGAAAGCAAGGAAAAATTTGGAATAGGGATTAAAGTTCAGGGGGAAGAAATAAAAACATTGCGTTTTGCTGATGACATAGTAATTCTGTCAGAAACAGCAAAGGACCTGGAAGAGCAGTTGAATGGAATGGACAGTGTGTTGAAGAGAGCGTATAAAATGAACATTAACAAGAGCAAAACCAAAATAATGGAATGCGGTCTTAGAAAATCAAGCGATGCTGAAGGAATTAGATTAGGTAACGAAACAATGAAGGTGGTAGATGAGTTTTGTTACTTGGGTAGTAAAATAACATGCGATTGTCGGAGTACAGATGATATGAGATGCAGAATGGCAATGGGAAGAAAAGCATTTTTGAAAAAGAGAAATTTGCTAACATCGAATATTAATTTAAGGGTAAGGAAGTCTTTTCTGAAGGCATTTGTGTGGAGTGTTGCCTTGTACGGGAGTGAAACATGGACGATAAGCAGTGTGGACAGGAAGAGAATAGAGGCTTTTGAAATGTGGTGCTACAGAAGAATGCTGAAGATTAGGTGGGTAGATCGCATAACTAATGAAGAGGTACTGAACAGAATTGGTGAGAAAAGGAATTTTTGGCACACCCTGACTAAAAGAAGGGATCGCTTGGTAGGACACATTCTTAGACATCGGGGAATCGTAAATTTAGCATTGGAGGGAAGTGTGTGGGGTAAAAATCGCAGAGGGAGGCCAAGAGACGCGTATAGTAAGCAGATTCAAACGGATGTGGGTTGCCGTTCTTATGAGGAGATGAAAAGGCTTGCTCAGGATAGAGTAGGGTGGAGAGCTGCATCAAACCAGTCTCTGGACTGAAGACCATAACATCAACATTGTAACTTCCTCATAAAAAGAAAACAAGAAAAATTATGATGATACAATAAGTTTCCAGTAAGTACCGCAGTTTTCGCAAATGTGATATTCTTAATTTTACGGTCACCTGGGGAAAGGAACAGAAACCTGAAATTTTGAGAGTGTATGTAATATGTATAATCACAAAAAAATATGGTGGTTTTGGTGTAATTTTACCTTTACGACATTTTGAAACAAATGTAAATTATGACAAAAATGTGTAGCGTTCGGGTTTTTACGTTGAAACAACTGTTTCATATGAGGTTTTTTAAGCACGTCACGTCGCTTCAAATCTGTACAATTCGGTTCAAAGTTTGCACGTAAGGAGATAAATGGATAAAGTCAAAAGGAGTATTCATTTTATCGAATAAGCATTGTTGGTTGTCAAGACATCATGGTTTAAAAGTGAGTTACATTTAGCACGTGCTGAGGCTCGTTGGACGACCTCAAAATGGTAGCCTTTAGAAGTTTGGTTTCGTTGTTTTTATGTTAATTGCAGTAATAAACTGATATTTAATTCGGTAAATTAAACATGATGAATTTTTCGTGAATAAATTTCACAAACCCTGCCTGAGGAGTACGATAGCTAAGCAACTATGGTAGGAAGAAGGTTTGGAATCTGAACGGAAAACGCTCCTATCACAGCATAACAAATGGGTAATATGTCCTGTCTAAGGTAAAAGATGTAAACGAGGGCAACTAGCTTCTATAGGTTTCTGGAAGCTCACAAAAGAAGTAAAAAATACTTCACATATTACCGTTTTCTCAGGTTAACCCTGATTTCCAGCGGAATAAGCTATCGAGGGGATGCATGCACCTTAAACTTCCATGGCATACTGAACGACACGAGAAAAACCATGCTGAATGACATTACGTCATGTGCCAAGTTATAAAGGCCGTTTCACACCGCGGTCACACTATGTCACGTTACATAACGTGACAGATGTGAAGTTCACACCGCCACAGACAGTGTCAGATACTGGGGCATCGTTTCTGCTCTGTCAGTCGATTCATTTGAAATAAGTAACATGCTAAGTGGTTCGTGGTGCGATAGTGCGTTTACTAAAAGTGTGCCTTGGTTGGATGACGGCGATAGTAGTTAGAGTAGTGGAGAGGAAGTCGTGCTCTTGTACTCGGTTACAAAGCGAACGCACTGGGTGCAGCCCATCACCAAAGACAGGAACAGTGCGGCGAGTATCATCATCATCATCATCATCATCATCATCATCATCATCATCATCATCATCTGATGGAGGACTTGGAGCTAGGTGATGACAGATTCACAACATATACTTTCGGCTAACTAAACCTGAGTGTGAAGAGGTCTTAACATTGATAAGTAACGATATTAATAGAAAAGAGCAATAACAGGTGATCTATTTCCAGCAGAGAAAGAATGGTACTATGCCTAAGGTAAGCCTTATACAGTTTACTTTTTTGAAATATTATTGTAGGTGGTTTATAATTTTGCTAAAATTTCTTTCAAACATGGAAACAATGTGAATAGTTGGAGCCGATTCCTTCTCCATTATTAACTTAAAATAACTTGTAAGATTCATGAAGTAGAGAGTCAGCTAAATGTTAATAATCTTTAAATAAACGCTAACTAATTTTCAAAATTAATAAAAATTTGTTGATATTTGAAGTAGTACAATTAAGAACAAATCTATTTTGTTCCGGTTGCTTTGCTATTTCGCCCCATGCTCTGTCGTTTAAATTGTTGTCTCTGTAGTCCTCCAATTTGTTTTCCACAGCAGTGGACGCGTTCTGACGGCTTCAATTAATTGCTCCATAACAAATAACAAAAAGAGCAATACAGCTGCTTGTAACGAGTTACAGCACGGAACTGCGCGACGGGTGTGGTGATGCGCGCGGCGGGGTAGCGGGCCAGTGCGCATGCGCGAGGCCGCAGGCGTCGACAGACGTTTTGAGAACAGCGCTCTCGGAGCGATCCCGCTGATTCGTCTGTGAGGTCGGCGTGAATTACACCATTTAAAATAGGGAAACAGATCTTTTGAAAAATCTGCCACGTTATGTAACGTTACATAGTGTGAGCGCGTTGTGAAACGGCGTTAAGGCACGGCATTATAAATTGCGTTACTTTACATTGAACGAATATGGCCAGATTTTTTTATGTAAATGTTTTTGAATTTATTTATTAAGTCGACAAGCTAGTCCTTCACTATTACATCTTTATCGCCGGCCATAATATAATCTGCTTTTGTTGTGCTACGACAAAACATTACCCGTCCTACTGATGATTATTACTGCAACACCACGAGTCTAGGCAAGAGAAGTAGGAGCCGTGGAGTGAGCACCTCGCAGAGGGCCCGGCGAGTTACTGCACCAGCGACACCTCAGGCGGCAGGCGTGACGCACACCTCAGCAAACCCGCTCTCTCTCTGGACAGCGGTTGCCACACACAGCTCGCGTTCCTAAGCTTTCCACACTGCACTCTTTACTCACGTTCTGTCTCTGCAGGCTGACACTATGCTACCAAATTCCTAAACTTCTTAAAAGAAGTCGGGCAGAAAATGTTACGGTAGTAAACTATTTACAGTTTCAAACTTCCTCTTTCTAATATATCTTACAACTTTTTTTCCTAACTGTAAATGGTGTTTTTTCCTACAGTTCTGAAAGTTGAATGTTTTTCCATTAGATTAAAAAAAAAATTATGTTAATTTCCGAGACTCATTCTTTTGAATTTTTGCAAGAAATAAAGACTACAAACGAACATATTTTACTAAAAGGAGCATATGCCTACAAAAAAAATTCAGTACGGAAGTGCAGGTTTCCTTTCATAATGTAGCTGGGATCTTCTCAGCTGAACACTGACTGCACTTGGTGATGGTCCACCCGGTTGCATCCTGAAGCCACTCCACAGAACCATGACTAACTAGCTGTTTATCTAAGGCCTCGCTAAAACACAGCAGAATTTTTCGTTGGTTGTAGACAACCAAAATACTTATTACTGATAAAAGAAGAAAGAGAAAGAAAACTTTTTCCACCGTTTTTGCGTCTTCCGACAGAAAGTAAAATAGCTCAGCAGCTGGTCAACTCTGTCTACACCAGTTTCACATTTGTTATGGTCTACTACCATATTCAGTTTTCGTATTTCTACAGGTTCGCCTTTGCTTTTCGTAGTAGTTACATTTGACGTTGATGTCTAGTTTAAAAAAAGTACATACAAAGATACGTATATACATCTACACGCGATACTCTGCAAATCACATCTAAGTGCCTCGCAGAGGGTTCATCGAACCACCGTTATGCTATTTATCTCCCATTCCATTCTCTAATAGCGCGCGGGAAGAACGAACACCTGACTCTCTCCGTTCGAGCTCTGATTTCTCGTATTTTATTCTGATAATCATTTCTACCTATGTAAGAGGGAGTCAACAATATATTTTCGCATTCGCAGGGGAATGTTGGCGATTGGAGTTTCGCAAGTAACCCACTCCTCAGCGATAAGCGCCGTTGTTGTAATGATTCCCATCCCAGATCCTGTATCATTTCCGTAACGCTGTCTCCCCTGTATCGCGACAATACGAAACGAGCTGCCCTTCTTTGGACTCTTTCGATGTCCTCCGTCAAACCCACCTGATAAGGATCCACACTGGGCTGCAATACTCCAAAAATGGACGGACAAGCGTAGTGTATGCAGTTTCTTTTGTAGTTCTGTTGCATTTTTTAAGGGTTCTGCCAATAAAACGCAGTCTCTGGTTCGCCTTTCCCACGACATTATCTACGTGTTATTTCCAATTTAAGTCTGAAGTAATAGTAATTCCTAGGTTTTTTGTGGCGTTTACAGCCTTCACTTTTCACTGATTTATCTTGTAAACAAATTTTAACGGATTTCTTTTCGTACTCATGTGGACGACTTCACACTTCTCATTATTTAGAGTCAATTTGCCAATTTTTTACACCATAGTGTTATCTTATTCAGATCGTTCTGCAGTTGGCTTTGATCTTCAGATGATTTTACTAGACGGTAAATGACGACGTCATCTGCAAACAACCTAACAGAGCTACTTAGATTTTTCCCCTAAATCGTTTATGCAAATAAGGAACAGCAGAGGACCAATAACATTACCCTGTGGAACGCCCGATATCACCTATGTTTTAGTCGATGCCTTACCATCGATTACTACGAACTAAGTCCTCTCTGACAGGAAATCCCCTATCCAATTGCAAATTTGAGGCGATAACCATGCAATTTCATTAAAAGCCGTTTGAGAGGTACGTACAGCGTACGTTCTCTCGTACTGAAAATAATTATAACGAAAATGGCAAGGCCGGTCTCTTTCCCAACCCTTTCCTAACCTGAGATCATTCTCTAATAACTTTCATATCAACGGGACATTGATATTCCATCGCTCCAAATATCATTTAACCGGATGACCCCTAGCAGACTACCGTGTATGACGTAATATTCGAAAAAAAGTCACTGTTCGCTTACTGCACTGGGATGTGCAGCACGTTAACACGACTTTAAAATAGTGGTGAACCAGCACACAATTGATAGAACTACACGACTAAAGTCATAGTAAGCAATATAATACGACTGCTTGTGACTCACTTGGACTTCCAAGTCTTGTGGAAATATTCGGCATAAAAATTGTTTGACTAACATTTAACTTAGCAGATGTTTCAATAAAATGACAGGCTAAGTTGTACTAATCCGTAATTCATTGTACTCTACAGTTTCTGGTAGTTGATTGTAAATTACGAAGCCTAGCTTCAGCAAATCTAGGCAGAACTGTCTCATACCACACCGTTTAAAAGTGGTACATCCACGCTTTTTATTTTATTTATTTTTTGCAAGGAAAACTGCGATTACATTAAAAGGAAATCATTTCGAATAGAAAAGTACGATATAGAATGAGAAGCAAGAAAAACATGGGTAGCTCATCAAAATCTGAACACAGATGGACAAACCCAAACGTTTGATGACATGATGGGAAGTCAACCGAATCCCCCACTCCACTGGAAAACACGTCCCATCATACAACACATTTGTGACAGTATGAGAACATTATAACTTGTACGTCTGCTGAGTGAGGCATGCCTCCTGGTCCGATTTAAGTGTTCTTGTGAATGTGATCACTCCCAAAGAAATGTTGCAAACATAACATTTTGTGACAACTGCAACAAACGAAAGTAACAATTTCACAAACGCACTCTTTTCCCGGTACTCTGTCAAAACATGTGTCTAACATTTTGAAGTTATCCACAGGAACACAATCAAACCCTGCATATGTCCCAGCTGATCTAAACATTGCGTAGAATTTCGAAAAGTTAATTATGTGTACGAACTTTGAATTACCTAGTTCACACCCGTTTATTTGTTATTTTCATGCTGTGATTGGTCTATGTAAAATCTCCCTTACTATCGCCACATTTACTTCCGAGGGTACTATATTCTTGACACGTGACTCACGAAATATAATTAATGTGTAGTACGATAACTGCCAAGGTTACAAAAAGAGAACAGGTGTGACAATGACCGGACGAAACTTCATTAAAACACACTGAGCATTAACTGCTTTTCTTTTTCTACAGTTCCAAACGACTTTTTGTTTTGTTTTCATGCTCAATCTGTGTTCAGTTTTTGATGTTGTATCCGCAAGAGTGTCCTTTTAAGTGTAGATACTACATTACAAACATAAAATCATGCATTCCATTATGTGTTCTATATTTCATTACATAACTTGTGCTTTAGTATTACTTTTTTTTTTTTAAATCATGTTTGACGTACAGACAGCAGTGGATCGACAGTCTGTTCCACTAAGAAACGTAATATTCCTCATTCCAACTGAAGGGAAATCTGAAAACCATGGCCAGAACAAGAGGAGGAGGAGGAGGAGGAGGAAATTTGAGCTATTTTTAATTTATTCCTGGAACAAAGGGCCGCAGACAATGTAGGCCTTATGAGCAATAGAGTACCTGAAACTGTGCATAGCAGGAAAGAGAGATTACGTGCTCGTCATGTATAGCGCAGCGAAGACTCAAGCCTTTAAGGGCAACTACATGAAATTATGAAAAACGCATTTACGTGCGTATGCTAAATAATTTGAACATATCTTTCTTTTACTAGCAGTTTCTTTTGATTAATTTATTTTGTAGGTTACTGATTTTCAGTAGTCAAATTCACATTTACCTTTTTGTTCCTAAGTCGTAAAATAGATGCCGCTCACCTTGCGTGACAACGCAGTTAAGTGACATGTTGTGATGTTTTTGTTGAACCAGTAACTTCACTGTGAAACATCAGTTGTTTATGGGAAGTTATTTGAAAGTAGGACGTAGTAAGCTATTGAATTTGTTATGGAAAGATCCCTGTGCAATGTTCAAATGTTTGTAATCCTATGGGACCCAACTACGTTGGTCATCAGTCCCTAGTCTTACAAACTACTTAACCTAAATTTAACTAACCTAAGGACAAATGTTCAAATGTTTGTACATCTATCGGACCAAACTGTGTGGTCATCATTCCGTAGCTTACAAATTACTTAAACCTAGTTAAACTAACCTAACGACAAACACACACACACACACACACACACACACACACACACACACACACACACACACCCATGCCCCAGGGAGGACTCGAACCTCCACGGCGAGCAACCGCGCGCTCCGCAGCGACACGCTTTAGACCGCTCGGCTACTCCACCGCGGCTAAACTAAGGATAAAACACACAGACACACACACATCCATGCCCGAAGGATGATTCGAACCACTAACGCGGGAGACCTCGCGATCCGTGACTTGGCGCTCCCGACCGCTAGGCTACTCCCGCGTGACCCTGTGCAATGGCTAGTTCGTATTTCATAATGAAATTGCAACTGCAATCATGGAGAACTGCCGCTACTCACATGTCATCTGAGCGTCAGTTCTGTAAGAGCTCCAAGACGAGCGCACACTTCTGGCGTATAGTCCTCCAACAGATGCTTACCTGGAAAAAAAAAAGAAAAACATTGCTTTACTTCAGTAAACACACACACATGTAACGGTGTTAAAACTTGAATACTGCAATTAGTAACATTCTGAGAATTTATAATCAAATTAACACAATTCGAGCACGAGAGAAACAATGTTCTCTCTGTTCATGTTAATCCATTACTGATGCATGTATGAATATCTGCTACAGAAAATACATTTATTGGTGACGTTTAGCAACAGGTTATAAGCATCGACCCGAAAGTATAGTGATCTGGGGCTTTGTGGCAGATTCTTTTTGCTTCAGGAGTTGTCGGAAGAAATGGATTCCTTTCTTTGATCCTTAACGGAAATGCAAATAGCGAGAATAAATCAAAATTGATCAAGACTTTGAGGAAGTTAGGGTTTCTTCAGCCTCTGGAGTACCTAGGACGGAAAAATGTGTAGAGCATAAAAAATAGATCGGCACAGGATAAGAGAGCATTCATAGCAACGAAGAATGTACTGGTATCTAACATTGACCTTACTGTGAGGAAGTCATTTATGAGAATGTACGTCCGGAGCTCAGCTTTGTATACAGGGTGTTACTTTCAGGAAACATTACTCACACACAAAGAAAGAAAATGTGTGTCCGGAAACGCTTAATTTCCCCGTTACAGCTCATTTTATTACTTCTCTTCAACTCTCGTTAATCATGGAATGGAAACACATAGCAACAGGACCTATCAGCGTGACTTAAAACACTTTGTTACAGGAAATGTTCAAAATGTCCTCCATTAGCGAGGATACATGCATCCACCCTCCGTCGCATGAAATCCCTGATGCGCTGATGCAGCCCTGGAGAATGGCGTATTGTATCACAGCCGTCCACAATACGAGCACGAAGAGTCTCTACATTTGGTACCGGGGTTGCGTCGACAAGAGCTTTCAAAGGCCCCCATAAATGAAAGTCAAGAGGGTTGAGGTCAGGAGAGTGTGGAGGCCATGGAATTGGTCCGCCTCTACCAATCCATCGGTCACCGAATCTGTTGTAGAGAAGCGTACGAACACGTCGACTGAAATGTGCAGGAGCTCCATCGTGCATGAACCACATGTTGTGGCCTACTTGTAAAGGCACATGTTCTAGCAGCACAGGTAGAGTATCCCGTATGAAATCATGATAACGTGCTCCAGTGAGAGCAGGTGGAAGAACATGAGGCCCAATCAAGACATCACCAACAATTCCTGCTCAAACGTTCACAGAAAATCTGTGTTGATGACGTGATTGCACAATTGCGTGCGGATTCTCGTCAGCCCACACATGTTCATTGTGAAAATTTACAATTTGATCACGTTGCAATGAAGCGTCATCCGTAAATACTAAAATGAGCTCTAATATGGAAATTAAGCGTTTCCGGACACATGTCCACATAACACATTGTCTTTCTTTGTGTGTGAGGAACGTTGCCTCAAAGTTTGGCCACACCTATTTGTAACACCTGTATAAGTGAAAACACGGACAGTGGTAAAATGTGAGCAGAAGAAAATGGAAGCATTTTAGATGTGATTCTACAGAAGATGAATGTTGAAAATTAGGTGTACAGGTGAGGAATGAGAAGGTTCTGTGTATAATCGTTGAAGAAAGAACCATATGAAACATTAATAATTCGTCCAGTCAGATCGTTATCAGTGAGTTAGTTATTTTGCAGGCTGTCTTTGTTTGCGGTAGGACTGGGCAGTACAGGCGTTACGCCTCTCCATGATGCCACCACAGACGAGTGAGTTGACACGAGGCAACTGGTGGCCTCTGCTCCTCGTGCTTCTTAGGCTCCCTTTACACGCTACAACAAGTCTGTGCAGACTAGTTTTGCAACGACCGTCTGCGCATTAAAACGTTGCATTTACACGTTCCGACCGTTGGTACTTCTTTGCTCAGACTGAGCTGTTCTGTGCATGGTATAAAGGCTATGGATAAACTAAGTGAATTTGCTTATAAAACAATACTGCTGTCCACAACAATTATATTGGAATAAAAGAAAAGAAAGAGGCTACAATGTAAAAAGTGGGTCAAGAACTGGCTATTAAAACGTTTACGCTTATCACTTTCATCCATTAATCTTTAAAAACTAAAATTCGAAAAAGATGACTGGTTCAATTATTTACGAATGGGGACTGATGACCAAGCAGTCTTGTCGCCTCTATACAACAACAATTTACGAATGCACGAGGAAATTTTAGGACACATCACACCGAACATAAAGAGACATGACAGTTGGATGAGAAAGTCAGTAAGTGCTTAATAGACTTAGTGACGTTGAGGTTTCTAGCTACAGGCAGAAGTTATGTTGACCTTAAATTTTCTGCTGTGGTGCCATCATCATTATCATCAGCATCACTATCTCACATTATTTCAGAGACATGTCGTGTTATATATACAAGATTAAAGCAGCAATATTTGAAGGTGATAACAGAAGTTAGTCACAACTCCTTATGCATTTATTCATTTTGTTTTCAATAAGTTTCTTGTTAATGTTAGACATTGAAGGAAAGTTGTCGCATTTATTAAACAAAATTTTAAATATGAACTGTACACCTGTAATGTCTGATATACAAATAATAATTATTACATCGTTTCATTTGAACGTTTGACAAAAACAAAAATGAGTTACAGAACTCCCTTGCCCAGGATTTAGCCTCCTCACTGTCACAACAACAACAACACTACACTGTACGCTGGCTACAGCAACAATTGACAGTGCAATTCGTCTGAGATGTCGTTTACACGCTCCGCTTGTAGTATGGGCAGACAAATTTAATATATGAATTTTGGTACTCTTGGAAAGAACAGCGACCTTGACGTTGATGTCCTACAGTCAGATTTAACAAGAAAAGTGGATTACACCAGGCAGAAAACAATTAACAGGAACGACAGTTTAACTGGATTAGTTTACTTTCATGAGACATTATGATGATACAAAAATAGATGAGCAATCAAAATAAAAAAATCGCACTGACGTGTTTTACGGCCCACTTTATATTTGTAATTTTGTAAGTTATTGCAAACAATGTTGATAAAACTCTTCTGGGTATTAGACCGCATCGTCAATATATCAAATATTTGACCGACGTTTCGGCCGCTATTGCAAGCGGCCATCTTCTGGGTGTTACGTAAGAAGATGGCCGCTTACAATAGCGGCCGAAACGTCGGTCAAATATTTGATATATTGACGATGCGGTCTAATACCCAGAAGAGTTTTATCAACAATGACAACGGCCGCGGAAGCCTTCGTTTATATTTATTGCAAACATTTTGGACCAAAATAATAATCAAAATAATAAAAAATTAATAAGAGTGACAAACTTTTTTAGAAAAAAAAAGTTTATGGCCGACTCTGAATTGACCTTCAGGCGCACAGTCCACGCATTGCCCACTGCGCTACAGCTAACAATGAGAAATTGCGTTCTTTACTCTCATACTATTGACGGCTGTTGTTAACTGATGCTAATATGGCATTTGTAGACACTAGATTATCATTTATTGTACGAAGAACGACGTGTTTTGTTACTTCTTCAGTACGGCATTCCTTTGAAATGACAACGTGTAAGTTAGAATAAGGAAATCATCAAATACGCAACGCATGATGGCGTATGCCAGAGAGTGTTCTGTGCGAGGAATGTCACGTGACATCTCCGAACGGCTGGTTTTCGTTAATTCAATGGAGGGTGTCAAAACTGCGTTATTTTTGGAAATATCTCTGAAAAGATACGAGATATGAAAAAAAAAAAAAAAAAACATAAGGGAACAAAGTTGTAGAGAATTTTCTCCTCTACAAATTCGTTTATTCACTTTTCGTGTCAGATGAATGGTTAAGCCGTTATTTCCATTTAAATTTCGAGCTGTCAGAAGATCGCAAAGGCCCACCCACCTTTAGTGTTACTACCGTAACTTGAAGTGAGCCAAAAAGAAAAAAAAAATACAAGTATACGATTGCGGACATAGAAGAGCCAGAACAGTGTCGGTAAACCCTTTTGGGACATCAATGCAGGATGCACTACTGCAAGTAATGTCTCATAGGTTTTTCAGCTGCTGTTAGGTTTTGGAGATATGAAAATTAGTGCCAGAGCCGGCATTCAGACCCGCCACGTCCGGCTTAGCGGGCAGTTGCGGTAGACCCCACGCCAGCCCAGAACACAGCAGCGATTGGTGCTGGCCATCTTGGCCCTGCGGCGTTAATACGCGGCGCCATCGACCGCCGGTCCAGATGAAATGCGGCCCATCCCCATCCCTAGCTCAGCCCAGCACAGGCCAGCCCAGGCCAGGCTGTCAGCGGAGCGAGAGGAACGACCGCCGCGCCGGCGCTGCCAGTCGCCGCCATTTTTCTGCCGCAAACTGCAATGAAGGGGCGGCCAGCGGCCAGCGGCCAGCACTAAGTCTCGGTTTGCCGGCGCCGGCGCCTCAGTCCTCAGCCACCACCTGTACATCTCCTCAGCTTACCTTACCTCTCTACCGACTCCCGGAAATCTCCGACCTCTCTTCTCTCTCAAGAACGTCGATGTTCTAACTAACTCTTACATCCAATAAACGACTGAAAATACAGTAATCAATAGAGCAAGTAGGGGAATGTTTTGATGTGTTTTGCACTCTGCAATATCTGACTAATAAATTCTATAATGCCAAGATATAGAGATAACTCTAAACTTATTGTTTTTATCGTCTTCAGTCCGGAGACGAGTTTGATGCAGCTCTCCACCCTACTCTATCCTGAGCAAGCCTCTTCATCACCTCATACGAACGGCAACCCACATCAATTTCAATCTGCTTACTATACGCGTATCTTGGTCTCCTTCTGCGATTTTTACCCCACACACTTCCCTCCAATGCTAAATTTACGATTCCTCGATGTCTAAGAATGTGTCCTACCAAGCGATCTCTTCTTTTAGTCAGGGTATGCCAAAAATTCCTTTCCTCCCCAATTCTGTTCAATACCTACTCATTATTTATCCGATCTACTCACCTAATCGTTAGCATTCTTCTGTAGCACCACATTTCAAAAGCCTCTATTCTCTAACTGTCCGCACTGCTTATCGTCCATGTATCACTCCCGTACAAGGCAACACTCCACACAAATGCCTTCAGAAAAGTCTTCCTTACACTTAAATTAATATTCGATGTTAAACGCGAGAAATTATCCACAAACTGTTTCTTTTGGTTTGCGTGATATCGTTAGCGGCTCAAGCAGCAAGCGCATGAAGCAGCTAGGTGGGGGAACTTCTCCCTCCACCTGCATGCGCAGACCACGCCGCTCAGCCGTCACTGGGAGCGGACGAACTAAAAGAGCTCAACTAGTTCGCGGCTCTGCCGCGAACTAAAGTGAGCGCTCCCGAACGCGAACTATTATGAACAAGTCTAGTGCATACCCGGAGTTTCAACACTAGTAACAGGCTGGCCGAAGTTCCTGTTGTTATTTCTGGGCCCACAAGCCGCATGTGATATGGTTGCTATGCGATCTGCCACTACTGCCCTTACAATACGTTCATTTTAGCCCATGTCTGTGCTGTATAGAACCTCGTCTGCAGGTGCGACAATGTTTACGTTACCATTTTAACGCGGAACTTCAAATTGTTCAACAGTTCTCCGCAAGGACCGTTCCGCTACTCGGAAGACCACAATCTGACCCCTATCAAACTCGCTGAGTTAGCTGTAGGAAAGGATAAATGAATTCATCTCCGTGACATGGCGTCCATTTGCATCACACGTTGATACCACACCGAGCCTAAAGAGTGTAAGCTTTCCCTATGAAAGGGTACTGACAAATGACAGTTATGTGATTACGTCGTGTATGGCAGGACTTTGGAAGGGCATACACAAGTGGCAGCTATTTCACTAGCTGTATGTTGGCGGACAACGCTGATGTAGCATCTTGTGTCACGGCATCACAATCTGCGTTATATTTTTAGGTTGTAACGTTTCTGCTATGTTGCACGCTCCTTACAAAGATCAGTTGCCAACATTACCAACACAAAATATAGGACACCTAAAATAAAACTTCGATACCGGACATGTAAAATAGCACATTTTCACGTTCAGTTTAACATACTATTAACACTATTAGTAAAATGCTTTTAAGAAACATAACTTTGGCTGTCCTTTCACGTAATTTTCAATTTTTAATACTTTCGTAAATAATAGCTGCAAACAGTAAAAATGCGTTTAGTTTCGGAAATTACTGAACCTATATAGACACTAATTTGTATAAAAACAACAAGACTACGTGTTATAACTATTGCAAAACATGATTACATATGTACCCTTTGTTTAAATAAATTCGGGCAGGCAATGTTTTATATATCACTCGATCCTAAATGAAATACTGATCATTTTTCACATACTAAAATTAATAATGCTTTTGGTACTAAGAATCTATCTTCGAAATAAACGGAACTACTACATCTGTACATAAATCCATATTTATATAAAAAAAAAATAGACCGCAATCTGAAATACATTAAAATTCCGTGTCTAAATAATAGTACGCCTACACAATATTGGCAAAACAGATAAGTGCGAATTTCGAAAACATAAATAATGTAAATAAATTGTTATTTTAAACACTAGTGAAAACACTACTTTTATTTTTTGTACCACATTAAATGCATATTTTATGAAACACGTACATACATTGTGATAAATAGTTAAAGCCTGAATGTAATATTTTAATTTGTGTATTTTGGCATATTTGAAGTATTGTTATATTATTTATTTGGTAACCGAAGAACTTTGTCATCAATCTTATTACGCGGTTACGTGGAAAGAGGTTTGAGAAAGACCATGTTTTGTCACTCAGTTCATAGCTACAAACATGTTAACATCTCTGTTATCTGAAGTAAATGTTTCGAACATTATAATGTTGCACAACTAAATAAATTTGTTTCCGTCACAACTGAAGTATCATCAAGAATGTAATTATTAAATTGAATCTCCTGAAACATATTCTACTATTTTGCTGAATGCTGAGCATCAACAACGCAGATGTCCGTCTTCAAGAACCAAGATAAGTAAAATATTTATGTTCGATTTTCCCCATCTAAAGCGAAGTGGATTGCTATAAATCTGACTGTTGAACTGAAATATGTATTCATCATGTAGGATACTTCTATTTCAACAGTTAAACCCACGTTCCAGAAGAGTTGGTGTCGTTAGAAGGTGTAGCAATTTTTTTCGGTACTGCATTTATGCTTCTATACTGAAGGAAAAACATGCTGTTGGCTTTATGTACGGACACACATACACACAGGCGGACTGTCGAGGAAGAAGCAAATTACGTGGCAGAACTTGTCGGCGGCTATTGTGCGGCCGTCATAAAGGCGGCAGCAGAGGCAGCTGTGCTAGCCGTGTCGCTAATCCTCGCCGCGCCGTGCTGTCCGCTGCCGGACTTCCGCCGCCGGCTCTCGGCTCTCGCTGCTGCCGGCAATACCCACCTACCTCCCCCCACCTCTTCCTCTAGCAGTGGCGGCGGCTGCAACAGCGCGGCGGCTGCCGTTTACTCCCCCTCCACTAGCACACGGCTACTGACCGAGAGACCAGCACAGCTCCCTACAGTGCTTCCCAAACAAGCGCTGAACACAACAACTTATGGATCTGACACCGCTTCCGCGCTCATTACAGATGGAGCACATCCTCGAACTGCATTTCGAATGACACTTCCACTCTGCAGCGGAGTGTGCGGAGATATGATTCTTCCTGGCAGATTAAAATTGTGTGCCGGAACCGGGACTCGAACCTGGGACTTTTGTCGTTCGCGGGCAAGCCGCCTCACTACTTTACTTCCGCCAGTACCTCGCCTCCTACTGTCCAAACTTCACAGCTCTCCTGCTAAACTTGCAACACTAGCACTGCTGAAAGACAGGATATGGTGGAGACATGCCTTAGCCACAGCCTAAGTTTGGAAAGTATGACGCGAGGTACTGGCGGAAGTAAAGTTGTGAGGCGGCACCGTCAGTCGTGTCGGGATAGCTCAGTCGGTAGAGCGCTTGCCCGCGAAAGGCAAAGGTCCCAGATTCGAGTCCCGGTTCCGGCACGCAATTTTAACCTGCCAGGAAGTTTCAACCCTGCATTTGCTTCTCGGTGACTAGCAACTGCGCACGGCGGTCAGAGGAATTTTGTGTCTGCCACTCATTCCTCAAAAGGGGGCTTCACCAACTGCGCGCGAGCCCCTTACCCAGGGCCGAGGCGCGGCAGGCAGCGAAATATCGGACAGTCCGTTCTGCCTATTCGCAAATTATTACAGAAGTGATACCACAACTACCAATGCCGAATACTTTCATTATAAGATAAGCAATGCATATGAACACAGCAAAGTAGTGAATTTTAACTTACGTAATAATAATAATAATAAAGAAATTAAAAGAATGTCATCAATATTCTAATAGTAGATACAAAAGCACAAGCAAATTTGGTTTTGATTATTTTATTAACTATATTTATACGGTTCTGGTGCAAGGCAGCCATATATTCTTTGTAACCATAAGAAATTTTTTTAATGTAATGCAGCATTGGTTTCTTTCTTTTTTTTCTTTTTTTCTTTCTTTTTTTTTTTTTTTTTCTTTCTTTTGTGAAAAACTGAATATTGTTGAGGTATTTCTGCCGCTTAACGAACTCTGGATTACTAGTTTTTCGTACCGTTTTTGTATTCATTGTGACGAAGCTTGTCGTCTGAAAGTCTTTTAATGCGTTTATGAATACAAAAACGTTCGGATGCGTCGATCACAACAGAGAACATGCCACCCAACGTGGAATAGAATGCTTCACACCCGTTGGTTGTTCGTTCTGAGGACAGGTTTGTTGATGCACACGAAGTAGGAGGAAAGCGGCTAGAAGCTTCTACATAAGTTAACAAGGTAGTCGGCGTAACGTGTGGCTTTCTCTGGAAGTTCAGACACGATGTTTACGAAAGCGTCTTCCTCTTGATCATGATTCATACAAATTTTCAGCTTCTTGGAAATTTATGTAAGCGTCAGTGTTTATTTTGACCGGGCTCTAAGCACGATCTGTAAGTAATAAGTTCAAGGATATATATTTAAAGTATCGATATATCGAAAGCATTTCAGCTGTCGCCCTTCCCTGCTTTATCCAGCACGTCCTACGGTACAATGTGTATCTTGAGTTAGTTTTTTTTTATTTTATATTTTTTTTAACCGATTTCAGTGCTTACTTGCAGTTTAAGTAAATGCAGCCGCATCGTATGCTGTACATGAACGAGCAGTACATTTGTGGTACAGACTGTAGATCGTGTGACCGCTTCTCGCGCAGCTGGTGTATCCCCTGCTTTTAGCGTTGGGTAAACTAGGACAGCCAAAATCTGGATGTGTGTTGGGGTAAATGAATTCGGTATTCCCATGCACGAGTCTTAACTTTAAAAACGTTCAAATGTATGTAAATCTATCGGACTCTACTGCTGGGTTATCAGTCCATAGCTTACAAACTACTTAAACTAAGGTAAACTATCCTAACGACTACAGAAACGCCCATGCCCGAGGGGGGGACTCGAACCCCCGACGGCGAACGGCCGCGCGTACCGCAGCACGGCGCTCCAGTGCGCACGGTTATTCTTCACTCGAATGCATATATTTACAGCACATATTTTTCTCCTCTCGTCTCTTAAAATGAAATATAAAAAGCATAAAGCACAAAATATTTCGGAGAATTTTGTCTCTGGCATTTTTTAACACTTACCATTACTCTTCCACGCACACTTTTCACTTTGCACAGAATAGAACGTGAGCTACATGATTTGTCATGGAAGTACGTCTTCACTTTCAGAGTTTTTTGCTTTTAAATAAAGATTTCACTATGTGTACACAACTTCCACCTCCAGCAGTGGCTTCTTTCTCGCCTCCATCTAGAACGTGCCTTTTCCGACTGAACAACTGTTTCTCGAGAGGCATCTTGTTTTAAGGGACACCATGTTTGAGTGCCGGAAGTAGTGCTGAAATGCGGAAGCAACGATTGGCGGTACACAACATGCTTATACAATCTTGGAAGAGCCGAGTTTTTATTTTTCCCTGAACTGCGATTCCTCCGTCATCCTTGTCTTCCCTTTACTGTTTTCTCTATGAGCAAATTAGGTAATATGTCCCTGCGTAGGGTATGCCTTCGCTAACTGTTTGATACACTGTATTGTCATGTAGCGGGCGAGGGAGGGGACTTTTAAGGAGTCAGCGGCCTCTTTACCCAGTCACTTCCACTCGCACATGTCGCAGGTAGGTCAAGTATCGACAGTCGAGAGCAGCGAGCGCTGTACACACGACTGTTAGCAGTAAGAAACGAGACGTCGTGTTGTGATGATGTACCGTGAAGGTCTACATGCCATGTACCGGCTCAGCGTGATTTCCCGTCGCCGTGGGTTAACCCTCAGCATATTCGGTTAACGTAATACACCAAGATAGTGACAATGTTAATACCATGGAGTGACTATACGCTGCATTGTGTAACTAATATGGGTTCACGTCCACCGCGATGGTCATATTGGATTGCACTGAGGATTAATGTGCCAAATAACTGAACCCGCGTGTGACGATATTTTCCATTGATTGACCTGTGTCGACAGCAACCGTAATCAGAACTGTAAGGAAAAATGTTAAAATGTTTGTAGAGCTTATGGGACTTAACTTGGATCATCAGTCCCTAAACTTACAAATTACTTATGAACTAGCTTATACTAAAGACGGAACAAACATCCATGCCCGAGGAGGGATTCGAAACCCCGACCGCAGACCGTGACTGGCGTGCCGCAGACCACTCGGCCACCTCGGGCGGCAGAATTGTAAGGAGAATATGGCTAAGACTCATATTGGTATCTAATGGAAATTATCAGTTAGTAAAGTGCAGACTTTGATGATTTGAAATAATGCTAAACACGTGCTTCGTGAGTACTGTTGCTAAGCAACTAAAAATCCTGCTGAAACAACTCCCACAACAATTTGCGATCACTCACGGTTTCACTGTACTAGGTTTAGATGAAATATCCAAGTAAGCAAATGAAAATTTGTGCCCGGCCGGGATTCGAACCCGGGATCTCCTGCTTACTAGGCAGAAGCGTAGACCACTCCACCATCGAGGACACAGAACCAGCCCGACTGCAGAGGACTCTTCCCTGCACGTCTCCCGCCACACACAAATCTCCATTCCCCACGCTTTCTCCTTCCTATTATCACAGCCTATTTGTTCTGTAATGCTCGCAGCCACAATACTGTATTGCCGCATCAGGGAGAACAGACCATGAGGTATGGAGACAATTAATTGTCGTCAGGTACCCAGCCTCGGCTTGTATACATTTTTATATATTTTTGACGACATACAGCGTTCAAATTAATGAAATAAATAGCAATTTGCGGTCAGTTATGGCTTCACTGTACTAGGTTTAGATGAATAGGCTGTGGTTATAGGAAACAGACGGCGTGGCGAATGGAGATTTGGGTGTGGCAGATGACGTGCAGGGAAGAGTCCTCTGCAGTCGGACTGGTCACTGTGTCCTCGGTGGCGGAATGGTCAACGCGTCTGCCCAGTAAGCAGGGGATTCCGAGTTCGAATCCCGGCCGGCCACAAATTTTCATTCTCCGCACTTGGGTATTTCATCTAAATCAAGTACAGTGAAGCCACAACTGATCGCAAATTGAGATTTATTTCATTAATTTGAACGCTGTATGTCGTCAAAAATATATGTAACTCCCATAACGATTGAAGAACCGATCAGCCCTTATACAGTAGGTCACGGTCATATCAAAATATATGTTTAGGCTGCCATTCCGTTATTAACAATTACAAACCAATTATTATCGGGTGGGCGTGTTTCAGGTTAGATAAAAGTGAATTATATTCCATATTTTATCATTTTTGTAGAGCACCAATGGCGGCGTAGTACAATGAACACCTTTAGCAAATTAACCTAGGGCGAGGCAGTTTCCGCTTAGTATTTGCATCACTTCGTGCAAGAAGAACGCACGGCGCATTCGACCCAAATGTTTTCGAGGACTATGCTGATTTCTGCCAAGGAAGCCGATGCGCTCAGCCTATCCACTGAGCGAGGCGCGTGTTGTCGGTGAAGTCCCGTTGCCGTGTGCTGGAGTCTGCGGCGTGTTTGCCCGCCACTCGGGCCAATGAGCGCTCTTCTGTGCTACGCCGTACTTTCAGCAGCCTCACGCTCAACAGACTAAGGTATGTCCATGCTGTACGGCAAGACACACTAAGGAGAGAAACCGCTCCAGCCTCCTTACCGCTGCAAGCTCTGAACCAAACACGGCAGGATGAGCAATAGGTCATGCAAAAGTGGGACGCACAAGTGCACACATACGGTACCATGTGTGGATCTGCATCTTACCGCCAGACCGAGCCTGAACTGTGATGTAGTGCAAACCGGTGCACAGCCGCGAGAAAGCTATGGAGACCTACTGTGGAATTTGCTATTTGAACAACAAAACAGGTCAGCCTGACAGCTCAATGAGGTCAACTTGAAACATCTTCAGACTGCGAATGATGCTGAGCGCCTATGAATCCGAAACAGTTTGTAGTCTCCAATTTTTTCGTTCCTGGAAGGCACACATTACACATTAACAATGCCGTCTTCCACTTTAACAGATGCCCCACGCCACGGAGATACTACGATGCGCCTGTCAGTTATCTGCATGGAAAATTCGCAGTGCCGCGGTGGGGTAGCCGAGCGGTCTAGAGCGTCTCGCTGCGGAGCGCACGGTTGCTCGCCGTGGAGGTTCGAGTCCTCCCTGGGGCATGGGTGTCTGTGTTGTCCTTAGGTTACTTTACCTATGTTTAAGTAGTTTGTAAGCTACGGACTGATGACCACGCAGTTTGGTCCGATAGATTTACAAACATTTGAACATATTTTGAAATTCGCAGTTATTAACCATTAAGCCGCATAGTATGTCTGTTAAATATATGAGATTAATCACATTTTCTTAAGAGGAGATAAAAACTAATTTCTTAAGTATTGCGATTGATATTACAATGCCAGAGTGCGTGAATAGAGTGAAACTGTTGATATGTGTGAACTACTTTCTGTATTGTGAGGGTAACGTAAGTGGGGAAGGTTTAGAGATGAACGAGGTACATTCCGGTTGTGCTCTTTTTGTTATTAACAGTCGTCGCACGAAAAGGAAAAAAACAATTGAAGAAATATTGGTTTTTAACAGCTTCAATTTTAATTTTTTGCTCTAGATGCAAAAGCATGTATACAATTACTGACATTCCCGAAGTACGATCTTTACATTATAGCATCTACCAGACTACGTGAATCTTAAACAAGAGGAATGTAGAGTAGCTAGGAAGACTTAAGTAGTGTTGTAACATTATCGTACGAATCCGAACATGCTATTACAACACACCTTTTAAGGCGTTACACTAACTGCAGTTTACTATTTGAGGTGTACCCACACATCTGATTGAAGAGGGATTCTGTTACGTTGTAATCGACTGCATGGAACAACAGTCTGTGCACAGTGTTCTATCCATCCACTGTGCTTTCACTCTGCGCTCCTGCACTCCATCCTTCACTAGCACAATGCATCCAACTCATGGCCTCCTCCTCCGTTTTTTGGTCATGTATTTTCCTGGGTATTCTGTAACTCTCAATTTTCCTGACATGTCCACACCATCTCAGACTTGACTTCTTCATGGTGCACTGCACTGTATGAGTACGTTTTCCAAAATTCTTATAGACTTTTCCTACTCTACTCCTTTTCGCAATTCTTACTGGAATTTCATCTCGCATGCCTCCTGTTCACAATACATGATTCTGGTGCGCTTCGAGTATCACAACCTACTATGTCCGATACATAATCTGTTAAGCTATTCTGTGTTGCTCCCTACTAATCTGCTTACACTCTGCAAGAAACCATGGGCCTCTCTTCCTCTTTACGTGATTTCCCTGTCATTTCTTCAATTACATTTCCAAAAGTAGCCACTTAAAACCGTTCGCGTTATTCAAGACTTGTCCCACTATCATTAGATCGGTTGCAGCTCTGATTCCTCGTAACCATCACTTGACAAGTCTTTGCGCCTCTTTTGACCTTGCATTCAAGCTGCCTTGCGCCTCACCTCACAGCATTACACCTCTGCTGTCACATTTCCGCCACCTACTTGCAATGTCACTTCTGCCATTATACTGCGCACCGCAGTGTTGAAAACTAGGGGACGTCCATTTTTATGGCCCAAATTTCCTACTTTCACACAGCTCACACTTCCTTGTTACTACTCTAATCTGCAGTTTTTTCTTCTAACTCCATTTTTGTCTAGGGCTTCCTACAACTTTCGCTTTTTACACCGCTAAAAGCCTTTTTGATATCGAGGAAACCACCAGGTCCTTCCGACATTCGTAGTGTGCGTTGAAACTATCTGGAGCTATAAAATAGATCCACTGTTGCTCTTTCTGGTCTAAACCGTTTCTCAAGACCCTATCCACTCTCTCTCGCTATCTCCTTCTCCAAACCTTGTCAATTATCTTGGCAGCATGGCATATGAAGGTGATTCCCATACAGTTATGAACCAATTTTTTGTTGTTCTTGAATACAGACACCGTTTGTTCCACTATTACGGGTCTTTCTTTCTTGTCACAGAAGTCTGAAGACTCGATAGCGCCACTGTACCCCCATAATTCCAGCTGCCTATACCATGACTACATTACTTCATCCTCTCCCGGTGTCTTCCCTCCTTTCACATCTCGTATCGTTTTACCCTCTTCTGTCCAAGTTAAGACCTTCCCTTTTTCCTCTCGACATCCCGAAACTACTAATTTTCGTCCTCTGTTTCCATGTTACTCCTCAAACCATGCCTTTCGAGCTTATGGAATAGATAAACAGATTTGTGACTGGCTGGAAGACTTCCTAAGTAATAGAACGCAGTACGTTGTTCTCGACGGCGAGTGTTCATCAGAGACGAGTGTATTGTCAGGCGTGCCCCAGGGGAGTGTGATAGGACCGTTATTATTTTCTATCTATATAAATGATCTGATGGACAGAGTAAGTTGTAATTTGCGGCTGTTTGCTGATGATGCTGTGGTGTATGGGAGGGTGTCGTCTGTAACTGACTGTAATAGCATACAGCATGACAAAATTTCTAGTTGGTGCGAAGAATGGCAGCTAGCTCTCAATGTAGAAAAATTTAAGGTGATGCGCATGAGTAGAAAAAACAATCCTATAATGTTCGAATACAGTATTAGTAGTGAGCTTCTTGATGCTGTCGCGTCGTTTAAATATCTAGGCGTAACATTGGAGAGCGATATGAAATGGAACGAACATGTAAGGACAGTTGTGAGTAAGGCGGACAGCCGACCTCGGTTTATTGGGAGAATTTTGGGAAGATGTACTTCACCTGTAAAGGAGACAGCGTATAAAACGCTTGTATGACCACGTCTTGAGTATTGCTCAAGTATTTGGGACGCGCAGCAGATCAGTTTAAAGGAAGACATAGAAGCAGTTCAGAGGCGAGCAGCTAGGTTTGTTACTGGTAGGTTCGGCCAATGCGCGAGTGTCACGGAAATGCTCCGGCAACTCAATTGGAGATCGCTGGAGGAAAGACGACGTTCTTTCCGTAAATTTCTGTTGAGTAAATTTAGAGGGCCGGAATTTGAAGCTGAGTGTAGTACGATCTTGCTGCCGCCTACTTACATATTGCGTAGTGATTACAAAGACAAGATATGAGAAATTAAGGCTCGTACGGAGGCATATAGGCATTCTTTTTTTCCTCGTTCTATTTGGGAGTGGAATAGGAAAGGAAATGCCTAGTAGTGTGTGATATTCCTGGCCTATGGACACTTCATATTTCTGGTCACTGGCTGTTTCTTTGCTAACATCGTACGTGTCTTAAACGCGGAAGAAAGAAGTGCAGCATATGTTGAAATGTGGGGTGGGGAGCAGTAGCATATGGCACAGTAGGTGCTGGTTCCCATGGGAAAGCCCGCCTATGTTACCGGTTCTCTCCTCGCATTGGCTGCTGCATTTCACGTCACGTGATTTCTTTTGAAATTACGTTTCTTTATTATATACTAAATAATAATTATTCAGAGCTGAGAAATTGTAATAAATATCTCAAGGACAGGCTAGGTTTTGATAGTTTAAAAAGTTTCAGTTGTCTTCTCTTATTGTAACAAGAGAAGAGCGGTTTTGCAGAAGGCGCGCGACGGCCCTGTTTTGGCGCGAAATAGAGCGTCAGGTGCCCTCTAGTCTCGCAACGCGCCGCAGTTTCAGTCTCGAGCTGACCACTATACGCGCCGGTCATGAGTAAAGTTTTGTGTAATTGTGATAACAATCGAGGCCTCAACATGAACTACGGGCAGCATAGGCCGAGTCGGATTAACAATAGTTGTTTATATTTTATTATTTATTTAATAAATGGTATCCCAGACAATTAAAAATATCTCGAGTCGTTCCTTATGCTTCCATCGTACAGAACTTATTTCAGCCTCATTTGTATGCTGTAGGAGAACCAAAGACTTGTGTGCTGTCTTCTGCGCTGGGGACACAAGTATAGAAGACAACAGGTTAGTCAGAACTCTATGCTTTCCATAAAGACTTTGACAGCAACTACGGCACCTCGTGCGTACTGTAGGGCGGTACAAACGCACACTGCTACGCAACAGCATCCGCAAGGATGTGGAGGTTTTAGGGGACTTGTGGGAGGGAGCAGTACTAACTTCTCCGTCAGCAAAGAAAACCCTAGGAAGCTAGTAAGTGGTACAGTGTACCCTCCGCCACGCACCTTACGGTGGATTGCGGAGTATGTATGTAGATGTAGATATCTGCACAGTCTACGCTGTCCAAATATTTATTGTCAACATGGACCTCTCTTTCGGTCAGCTTACTCGGCCAATCCACTCCCATGAACCACAGACATTGTCGAGGTGGGGTGGCTTGCGTGCCTCAACGATACAGATAGCCGTACCGTAGGTGCAACCACAGCGGAGGGGTATCTGTGGAGAGGCCAGACAAACGTGTGGAAGAGGGGCAGCAGCCTTTTCAGTAGTTACAGGGGCAACAGTCTGGATGATTGACTGAGCTGGCCTTGTAACATCAGCTAATGTGGCTTTGCCACACAGCTACTGCGAACGGCTGAAAGCAAGGGGAAACTACAGCCGTTATTTTTCCCGAGGACATGCAGCTCTACTGTGTGAACATATGATGATGGCATCCTCTTGGGTAAAATATTCCGGAGGTAAAACAGTCCCCCATTCGGATCTCCGGGCGGGGACTACTCAGGAGGATGTGATCATCAGGAAAGACAGTACTGGCATTCTACGGGTCGGAGCGTGGAATGTTAGATCCCTTAATCGAGTAGGAAAATTAGAAAATCTAAAAAGGGAAATGGATAGGTTGAAGTTAGATATAGTGGGAATTAGTGAAGTTCGGTGGCGGGATGAACAGGATTTCTGGTCAGGTGAGTACAGGATTATAAATACAAAATCAATTGGGGGTATCACAGGAGTAGGATTGATAATGAATAAGAAAATAGGAATGCGGGTAAACTACTATGACCAGCACAGTGATCGCATTATCATTGTCAAGATAGATACAAAGCCAATCCCGACAACAGTAGTACAGGTTTATATGCCAACTAGCTCTGCCGATGATGAGGAAATCGAAGAAATATATGAGGAGCTAAAGGAAATTATTCAGACAATTAAGGGAGAGGAAAACTTAATTGTTATGGGCGACTGGAATTCGGTAGTAGGACAAGGAAGGGAAGGGAAGATAGTAGGTGGATATGGTCTGGGCATAAGGAATGAAAGAGGAAGCCGCCTGGTAGAATTTTGCACAGAACATAATTTAGTTATTACAACCACCTGGTTTAAGAATCACAAAAGAAGGTTGTACACATGGAAGAGACCAGGAGACACCGGGAGATACCAGATAGATTTTATAATGGTAAGACATAGATTTCGGAACCAGGTTTTACAGTGTAAGACATACCCAGGGGCAGATATAGACTCTGACCATAACTTGTTGGTTATGAACTGTAGGCTGAAACTGAAGAAACTAAAAAAAAAAAGTAGGAAAATAAGGAGATGGGACCTGGATAAATTGAAGGAACCTGAAGTTCTTAAAAATTACAGAGGGAGCTTTAGGCAACAAGTGACAGAAACGGGGGAAAATAAAACAGTACAGGAGGAATGGGTAAAATTGAGAGATGAAATAGTGAAGGCAGCAGAGGACAAAATAGGTAGAAAGGCAAGACCTGCAAAAAATCCTTGGATATCACAGGAGATACTAAATTTAATCGATGAAAGGAGAAAATATAAAAATGCAGTAACTGAAACAGGCAAAATGGAGTACAGACGACTAAGAAATGAGATTGACAGGAAGTGCAAAATTGCTAAGCAGGAATGGTTAGAAGGCAAATGCAAGGATGTAGAAGAATGTATAAATAGGGGGAAAATAGATACAGCCTACAGGAAAATAAAAGAAACATTTGGAGATAAGAAAAACAGCTCTATGAATATCAGGGACACTGATGGAAAACCAGTTCTCAGCAAAGAAGGGAAAGCTGAAAGGTGGAAAGAGTATATAGAGGGGCTCTACAAAGGAAATGAACTTCGAGACAATATTGTAGGAAGGGAAGAGGATGTAGATGAAGATGAAATAGGAGATACTGTACTGAGAGAAGAATTTGACAGAGCCCTGAAAGACCTAAGTCGAAACAAGGCCCCTGGAATAGATGATATTCCCTCAGAGCTACTGAAGTCTCTGGGAGAAACAGCCATGACAAAGTTGTTCCACCTGGTGTGTAAGATGTATGAGACAGGTGAAGTACCCTCAGACTTTAAGAAAAATGTTATAATCCCCATTCCAAAGAAAACAGGTGCAGACAGGTGTGAAAACTACAGAACCATCAGTTTAATAAGTCATAGTTGCAAAATATTAACACGAATTATATACAGAAGGATGGAAAAGCTGGTAGAAGCCGACCTCGGGGAAGATCAGTTTGGGTTCAGGAGAAATGTAGGAACACGGGAGGCAATACTCACTTTACGGCTTATCCTAGAAGATAGATTAAGAAAAGGCAAACCTACATTTCTAGCTTTTGTAGATTTGGAGAAGGCTTTTGACAATGTTGATTGGAATAAACTCTTTAAAGTTCTGAAGCAAGCAGGAGTAAAATATAGGGAGCGTAAGGTTATTTACAACTTGTACAAAAACCAGACAGCGGTTGTCAGAGTTGAAGGGCATGAAAGGGGTGCAGTGGTTGGAAAGGGAGTAAGACAGGGTTGTAGCCTTTCTCCAATGTTATTCAATTTGTACATTGAGCAAGCTCTAAAGGAAAGCAAGGAGAAATTTGGAGAAGGAATTAAAGTTCAGGGTGAAGAATTAAAAACATTGCGTTTTGCCGACGACATAGTAATTCTGTCAGAGACAGCAAAGGACCTGGAAGAGCAGTTAAACGGAATGGACAGTGTGCTGAAAGGTGCATATAAGATGAAGATTAACAAGAGCAAAACTAGGGTAATGGAGTGCAGTGTAAGAAAATCAGGTGATGCTGAAGGAATTAGATTGGGTAACGAAGCAATAAAGGAGGTAGATGAGTTTTGTTACTTGGGCAGTAAAATAACAAATGATGGTCGCAGTACAGAGGATATAAAATGCAGAATGGCAATGGGTAGAAAAGCGTTCTTGAAAAAGAGAAATTTGTTAACATCGAATATTGATTTAAACCTAAGGAAGTCCTTTCTGAAGGCATTTGTATGGAGTGTTGCATTGTATGGGAGTGAGACATGGACGATAAACAGTGTGGACAGGAAGAGGATTGAGGCTTTTGAAATATGGTGCTACAGAAGAATGCTGAAGATTAGGTGGGTGGATCGCGTAACTAATGAGGAGGTACTGAACAGAATTGGGGAGAAAAGAAATTTCTGGCATACGTTGACTAAAAGAAGGGATATATTGGTAGGACACATTCTTAGACATCAAGGAATTGTGAATTTAGCGTTGGAGGGAAATGTGTGGGGTAAAAACCGCAGAGGAAGACCAAGAGATGGATACAGTAAGCAGATTCAGACAGATGTAGGTTGCCGTTTTTATGTGGAGATGAAGAGGCTTGCTCAGGATAGGGTATTGTGGAGAGCTGCATCAAACCAGTCTCCGGACTGAAGACCACAACAACAACAACTCGGCCAATTGCACAACCATGGCATAATCAAAGTGTGTAACGAAGAGTTTGGGTGTGAGGGCAGCCGCGGCGCGGCCTCGGCAGTCAGCTGGCACCACTCGACACCAGCCACAGCGGCCCGCTGGGGTCGCGTTACAGCTCCGGGCACACTGCTGCACTGTAGACTTGCGCATAATAGTTAGCGATCGGGAGCGCTCACTGAAGTTCACTAGTTCTATCTTTTAGTTCGTCCGCTCCCAGTGACGGCTGAGCGGCGTGGTCTGCGCTTGCAGGTGGAGGGGGAAGTTCCCCCACCTAGCTGCTTCATGCGCTTGCTGCTTGAGCCGCTAACGATATCACGCAAACCAAAAGAAACAGTCTGTGGATAATTTCTCGCGTTTAAGTTTAGGCTTATCTCTATATCTTGGCATTACGGAATTTATTAGTCAGATATTGCAGAGTGCAGAATACTTCAAAACAGAAATTTTCTAGCACTGAACTAAGTAATCTAGCAGGCAGACGCTCATCTCGAAATGACTTATCAGCAGAAGGCAAATACGTGATTTTTAATTCTGTTGCGCGCTGTCTCGCTATTGCCCGTCGGTCTTCGGAAAAGAATCCAACTAACTATGAAGCGAGATACGTTTGACACAAACGTCCTCTGTTCCTAGTTCGTCCGCTCTTTTTGGCTTTTGCTACCGCTACTAAAAGAGCTCTTTTTTATGACAGCTTTTTTATATAATGAATCAGTGTCGCCAAAGTGTGTCTTATTACCCGTATTTTTGGGGAATTCGACATCAAATACTTACGCAAATAAACCAGTTATTTACACGAATGGGTGATACAATGGTATTCAACTACTTGCCATACAGAGTACTCGTAGTACTTTATTTTTAATAGTAATTTATTGTGGCAGTGAACTATGAAACTTCAGCTGAGCTGCATCTCAGCTCGAAATGAAGGTAACTGGCAGAAGGGAATCTCGCGATTCTGCGCGCTCTCGCTGCCTCTCGCTGTTCCCCGTCAGTTTCGGAGCGGACGAACTAAGAGGCGAGGGATATGGGAACTAGTTCACGTAGTTCATGTGTGAGAGCGCTTTTCCGAACTAGTTCCTTCGCGAACTACACAAGACTAATGCAAATCACTTGTTTCTCAACAGTAGCTTGGAAACAACAAAATTATTCCCTGGAAACACCTGCGAAATTTAATGCTTTATATTTCATTGTCTCAAGAAGGCACTACAATAAAAAGTCCTATTTTTATTCATTTCACTCGACAGAGAATCGTGAGGTAATGAAATTGGGTAATTTACTGGTAGCGCCATTGGTGCGTCTATTTTCTACCTTGTCACTGTGGGCTCCTGTAGTAATGCCCTAGTTCATGAACCACGGGTAACGTATGAGTAGCCAAGTAAGTGGTCCTGACAGTTGGGATACCAGTTACTTTGGAATAAGGTTTGGCATCTGTGACATATTCTGAGCCGTGGCCACCTTTGTGCTCAGACGGCAAAGACTACAAAATCCACCAGTGAGTCCCTCAACCGTTAGGGGTGGAACCCAGTGAGGCCCTGGGCAATTAAGGCTAGCAACCTGCTTCCCAGGTACTTCAATATCACGCTGGCAACAATCGGAGCAAAATGCCTCGGACCTTTGGAGGTGATGGGAGCCCCACCTCTAATTGACAGACCAGGGACTCCTCAGATACGACTTGGCAAACGATCTGGAATGAAGCAGTTAGAGCGAACAGTGAGATGGTGGGGTCATGTTACACGCATGGGAGAAGCAAGGTTACCTAAGAGACTCATGAGCTCGGCAGCGGAGGGTAAGAGGAGTCCAGGTAGACCAAGAAGAAAGTACTTAGATTCGGTGCAGAATGGTTTTGAAGTAAAAGGCATAACATCAGAGGAGGCATCAATATTAGCGTTGAATAGGGGATAATGGAGGAATTTTATTAGAGGTACTATGCTCCATACTGAACGCTGAAAAGCATAATCAGTCTCTAATGATGATGTGTGTGTGTTATTGTCTTCAGTCCGGAGACTGGTTTGGTGCAAGCTCTACACCCTTCTCTATCCTGAGCAAGCCTTTTTCATATCCTCATAAGAGCGGCAACCCACATCCACTTGAATCTGCTTACTATACGCGTCTCTTGGTCTCCCTCTGCGATTTTTACCCCACACACTTCCCTCCAATGCTAAATTTACGATTCCTCGATGTCTAAGAATGTGTCCTACCAAGCGATCCCTTCTTTTAGTCAGGGTATGCCAAAAATTCCGTTTCTCGCCAATTCTGTTCAGTACCTCTTCATTAGTTATGCGATCTACCCACCTAATCTTCAGCATTCTTCTGTAGCACCACATTTCAAAAGCCTCTATTCTCTTCCTGTCCGCACTGCTTATCGTCCATGTTTCACTCCCGTACAAGGCAACACTCCACACGAATGCCTTCAGAAAAGACTTCCTTACACTTAAATTAATATTCGATGTTAGCAAATTTCTCTTTTTCAAAGATGCTTTTCTTCGCATTGCCATTCTGCATTTTATATCCTCTGTACTGCTACCATCGCATGTTATTTTATTACCCAAGTAACAAAACTCATCTGTCACCTTCATTGTTCAAATGTTTGTAAACCTTATGGGACTTAACTATGAGGTCATCAGTCCCTAAACTTACAAACTACTTATGAATTACTTACGAACTAGGACGGCACAAATATCCATACCCGAGGGGGGATTCGAACCCCCGACCGTAGTGGCCGTGCAGATCGTGACTGGAGCGCTTCAGTCCCCTCGGCCACCGCGGCCGGCTAATCTAATTCCTTCAGCATCACATTTTCTAAGAACGCATTCTACTATTTTTGTTTTGCTCTTGTTAATGTTCATTTTATACGCTCTCTTCAACACACTGTCCATTCCATTCAACTGGACTTCCAGGTCCTTTGCTGTCTTTGACAGAATTACAACTGCATCAGCAAAACGCAATGTTTTTATTTCTTCCCCCTGAACTTTAATCCCTATTCCAAATTTTTCCTTGCTTTCCTTCACCGCCTGCTCAATGTACAAATTGAATAACATCGGAGAAAGGCTACAACCCTGTCTTACTCCCTTCCCAACTGATGCTCCCTTTCATGCCCTTCGAGTCTAATAACTGCGGTCTGGCTTTTGTACAAGTTGTAAATAACTCTTTTTCCCTGTATTTTATCCCTAACTTAAGAATTTGAAAGAGTGTATTCCAGTCAACATTGTCAAAAGCTTTCTCCAAATCTACGAAAGCTAAAAATGTAGGTTTGCCTTTTCTTAATCTATCTTCTAAGAAATGACGTAAAGTGAGTATTGCCTCCCGGGTTCCTATGTCCAAAGTCCAAACTGATGTTCCCTGAGGTCAGCTTCTACCAGCTTTTCCATTCTCCTGTGATGATGATTATTCACTTTATGTATGATGCCTACGGGGATACTGTAAAACAGCGCGGAATAATTTTTCGACCTGTGTACATCGTGATCTGATGAGGCCAGCGACAAATTCGTCGACCAGCCCGGCTGGCTCAGGCTTGAGGAACTCCTGTTAAATGAATACCGGCGGCAGAGCCTGGCAGACAGCAGCCAGTAGACAGCCCCTGGTAACGAGAGCCGTCTGCATGAGCCCGCGGCCAGCAGAAGTGCGCATCGACCGCCGCCGCCACCGCCACAGCCCACTAATTAGTTTCCAATAATAACTTTCGGCCGCCCAAAAGGTCCGCGCCGCCCTCGGGCCTCGTGATGGCTTCCGCGGTGAGCGATACCCGACCCGTCGCCGATATTGGCGAACGTCGCGTTAACAAGGACTCCCCATTAAGTACAACCTCCAGCCCAAAACTGCCGAAGGGATCGCTCTAATACCGTCAAAACGGCACCCAACAGAACGGAGCACTAGTCTAGGTCAGAGCTTTCCAAACTAGGTGTTGCGCAGTAGTATCAAGGGTGTCGCGAGACTGACAAATTTAGACTCTAAAAAAAAAAAAAACTGAAACTTCCTGGCAGATTAAAATCAGCGCAAGCTCCGCAAAAAAAAAAAAAAAAAAAAAAAAAAAAAAAAAAAAAAAAAAAAAAAAGTGTCATAATAATATAACACACAATATCCTTCTCTTCATACTACCCTGAAAACTCGCCTGCAGCTAATCATCCTTCTCTTCATTCAGTGCACCACAGATCATGTACTAAAGGAATGATCGGTGCACATTAGTTACGTGTTCAGCCGATAGGCGGCAGCTCTACTTCAGCAGCAGTAGACACTCAGGGTTCGTTCAAGCAGCTGCCAGTTGCCAGATTCCAGCAAGCTGCGCATGCGCAGAGCTGCTGCTAATACTCGACAACAGCTCTCTTCCTATGCGCAGTTTGCTGGAACTGACAGCTGCTTGAACGAACGTTCACTGTAGTTCGCTTTCCTTCTCGAAAAGCTGCACCTCAGTGTTTTTAATAGATTTATCAAAGCCACGTCACCCTCGGTAGTGTTTCTTACAATTAAATGTCAATCAATGACACAGTGGCTGTAAAAGCTGTCACAGATTGTAAAAGCAGTCACAATTCTCCACTGACTAAAGCTATTAACTAGCGATATTTAGTAGTATGGAGTATGGCCGGGTGATTGACGGAGAGTAGTATTTTAAATGCAGTGATCGTGGATTCAAACTCTGGTATGCGTTAATATTTTTTTCTCTCAGTTTCCTGTATGTAACACATTCTGGGACCAGAAATGACATTCATATTCTTACTTGTCATAAATATTCATACATTTTTTTCCGAATATGTCGGGACTTCCGAGATCGAGGTGAAGCAAGAACCTAACAATAGAAGTTAAATAATAATTCATCACTTCTCATAAATACATCCTCTTTATTTTTGAAAATAATGTGTGAATATTGCACTGAAAGGGTACAGGCACTGTGCTGTCTAAATGAGGAATCCGAGCATCTAATTTCCAGATGCCGTTTTCAATCGATCCAGCAAAACCTTATCTGGGCCTCACATGCACACACTAGAGCGAAAAACGGTTTCCGAAATTCAGTTTTAATGTTTCGGAAGTTGGGTCGCATGTAGAATAAGCAAGTATTACTGTGAGAGTTAGGGATTGTTGTCTGCGGTGTTACACTGTTGTACATCTCAGTAGTTCCTAATGCTTCCTTTTCTTGAGATGAGTGTACGTAATTGCTGCAGTCAGGATCAACATTAAACATAATGCGGACGAGGATTTCAGTTTCGTTTACAAACTACATTTAAGTGATACTTTATTTCCGTTCACACACCCCTGCTGGAACCATCTAAAATTGTAGCATACGTATTCATATTAGTGAAAGGGGTCGCGCAAAACTGTACGCTATAAAAGGGTGCCGGCCGCGGTGGCCGAGGGGACTGAGGCGCTCCAGTCACGTTCTGCACGGCCACTACGGTCGGGGGTTCGAATCCCCCCTCGGGCATGGATATTTGTGCCGTCCTAGTTCGTAAGTAGTTTGTAAGTTTAGGGACTGATGACCCCGTAGTTAAGTCCCATAGACTATAAAAAAAAGGGGTGTCGCCATGAGGGAATGTTTAGAAAGCACTGGTCTAGACTAACATATGTAGTCTATTATTAACACTTTTAATCCCTCTATGCAATTAGAATAAAATATTTTTCCACCACTTGCATAACTACAAATGTTCTTTTGTTTCTTAGATCGAAAATCAGATAAAGAAAATAAAAAAAAATCGATATTTTAATTGCGGTATTTCATCTTGGTTTCCGTTCTGTTTCAAATGCCGTCTGCTTACATGTTTCATGTTTCTTTCTTCCTAACAAACAAATTGAACAATACGTATTCAACACTGCAAACCTGTGAAGGTGTTTTATACTAAATACAACGAAGAGTGTCCGGTGACAAAAAATCGCAACTTACTGGAGCTGCATAGGCGGATCAGAAATACCGTTAATATCATTGTAAAGCAACCATGGACTACTCAATAAATCAATACAAAGATAGTAAAATACGCATGCTAATAAGTATGTACTCCATTGAACTATCCAAGTCATATCAGCTTGATAGACTGCAACCATGGAAAACTAAACTAGAACGCAGTATTAAAGTCGTAGTTTAACTTTTTTTTTCAAATTTCTCGAGAAAGTGACAGTTTTATCGACTTTTTTACACGAACCACCAATAACACTCTGACAGACACAGTCTATATCGAGATCAGTTGAAGCAATTCTGGAATTTTGTCCACAAAATTTGTTTACGCTTGCCTTTTACTTACTATGTATGATCTCCAAAAAACATGTTCAAATGTTTTTATAGCCTATGAGACTCAACTGCGGGCTCAGCAGTCCCTAAGCTTACAAACTACTTATGAACTAGCTACAACTAAGGACGTCACAAATATCCATGCCCGAGGGGGGATTCGAACCCCCGACCGTAGTAGCCTAAGTATGGTCTCCTTCGAAGTAGTCTAGCAAAACGGCGTATCCACTCCCGGAAGTCTTGACACGACTCTTGCTGGATCGCGGAAAGTGCTCTCTGCTGCAAATTTCCTTTTATGTCGTAAATTGTTACAAATCTTCGTACTTGCAGCACAGTTTTCACCTTAGGAAATAAGTGAAGGCCGCAGGAATTCAGGTCTAAAGAGTACGAAGGATGATGCAGGACAGCGATTTGACCAAAATTTGGGATACTTTGCGTAAGTTAGCTAACAGGAAAGATACGTTGACTTCCGCACCCCGTAATTCACCGAGGATAGTATGGCGTAGAAACGATGTTGTGTAGTCTTGTGTAGTTCGCGAACGAAGTAGTTCGGAAGAGCGCTCCCACAGGCAAACTACGCGAACTAGTTCGCAATCCCTCGCCTCTTAGTTCGTCCGCTCCTTTTTGAAGACTGACGGGGAGCATCGATAGGACGCGAGAGCGCGCAGCATCGCGTGATTTGTAGGTAATGTTGCTTCAATGATCTATTAAATAAATAAATCCATTTAAAAAATACTACGAGTACTCTGTAAGCACAGTAGTTGAATATCATTGTATCACCCATTCGAGAAAATAACTGGTTTATTTGCTTAAGTATTTAATGTCTCAATTGCCCAAAAATACGGGTAATAGCACACGCTTGGGCAACACTGATCATTATATAAAAAAGATGTCATAACAAAAGAGAGAGCTCTTTTAGTAGCCGTAGCATAAGCCAAAACGAGCGGACAAAATAAAAAGAGCCACCTACATCGCGGCCGAGCTACCGGTCGCGAACCAAAATATGCGCGATCGGTCGCGAACTAAAACATGCGTTACCGGTCGCGAATTATTATGCCAAACGTATCTCGTTTCTTACTTCGTTTGATTGTTTTCCGAAGACCGACGGGCAATAGCGAGAAGACGCACAGCAGAATTAAAAATCACGTGTTTGTCTTCTGCTGATGAGAGCCATTTCGAGGTTAGCGTCTGCCTGCTAGATTACATAGTTCAGTGCTACAAATTTTCTGTTTTGAAGTATTCTGAACTCTGCAATATGACTAATAAATTCCATAATGCCAAGATATAGAGATAACTCTAAACTTAAACGCGAGAAATTATCCACAACCTGTTTCTTTTGGTTTGCGTGATATCGTTAGCGGCTCAAGCAGCAAGCGCATGAAGCAGCTAGGTGGGGGAACTTCTCCCTCCACCTGCACGCGCAGACCACGCCGCTCAGCCGACACTGGGAGCGGACGAACTAAAAGAACGAACTAGTTCGCGACAGAGCCGCGTACTAAAATGAGCGCTCCCGACTGCGAACTATTATGCGCAAGTCTAGTGTTGTGAGTACACGTAGTGCCGTGCTGGGGCAAGAACAGTGTGTCGCCTACCAGGCTTAACTTTATGTACTGGAGAGAAATTTCCACTCGGCAGCGGTGTGACCGCCGATGTAGAACTTCCTGGAACCGTAATCGTCCGTCTAGCAAGACGGAAGTATACGGCTGACTAATCCCAAGCCATGCAGCGTCCACTGCACCCGACCAAGCAGGCCTCATACGGCCCTGTAAGCACGTATCCTCGTGAAATGAGATTTGTCCGACGTAGGCTGAAGCGAGAGCCTGTATCTGCTTCCGTCTGCGTGTTTTTCGCATTAATGGGCAATAATGGAGGCAGGTTAGATTAATACTTGTTCCACGAGACATGACATGACGTGCAAAGTGTCAGTTTAATAACAGGCGTGTCTATACATGACTCATTATTTTAAGGTATATATAATAACGGCAAGTCCAGGTTGGAATTAATAATATAGTAAGGACAGTTTACAACTCACCGAAAAGACGTGGCGACGAGCTGCGACAGGCACATGCAAAAGACACACACATACAAACAACACTTTCAGCTATCGACCATGGCCTCCTTAAGAAAATAGAACACTCACACAATCACACAGGCACACAACAGTCATACAGTCATCACCTCCGGGTGCCACACTTCGAATTACGCTCTGCAGCGAATCGGGGACGGGAGGGGAGGGGAGGGGAGGGGAGAGGGGATAGGAATGTTACGTCACGGTGGTGGGGATGGGTTAGATGAGAATAACGAGATGCAGCTTAGGAATGGAGTGGGGAGGCGGGTGAGGGGAGAAAAATAAATTATTATTATTATTAACTATAATTTTTCTCCCCTCACCCGCCTCCCCACTCCATTCATAAGCTGCATCTCGTTATTCCCATCTAACCCATCCCCACCACCGTGACGTAACCTTTCTATCCCCTCTCCCCTCCCCTCCCCTCCCGTCCCCGATTCGCTGCAGAGCGTAATTCGAAGTGCGGCAGTCGGAGGTGATGGCTGTATGACTTTGTTGTGTGATTTTCTGAAGGCGGCCATGGCCGATAGCTGAAAGTGTTGTATGTGTGTGTCTTTTGTATGTGCCTGTCGCAGCTCTCGCCACGTCTTTGCGGTGAGTTGTAAACTGTCAATTTTTTAAGGATATTTTATACATTTTTAATTGTTTTAATTTATCATTTTTTTCAGCGAAATCACTAAGTATTATCTAAAAATTCATCTAATATGTACAAGGAGTTGCCGTTCAGAAATTTTTTTTTCTTTTTAAATACCAGTTTGCTACTTGTCAGACTTTTGATGCTACTTGGTAAGTGACCAAATACTTTTGTGGCAGCATAATTCACCCCTTTCTGTGCCAAAGTTATATTGAACCTTGTATGGTTAAGCTCTCACTTTTTCCGTGTTGCACTCAGGGATGTAATCCAGCTTCATCGAGAGGTCTGCAGCTGACACGCCGCGCTGCCTGTGCTGGTCAATTGTGCACCGGGGTTGGAGCAACGTCACAGCTTACCCCCAAGACCTAACGCTACACACATGGCGACGTACGCTACACGTCTACACAGGTCGTGAGGCAACTGCAGGAATCAGGCTGTTAACGGCGAGCTCGTTTTATAGCTGTCACTAGCTGCTCCCCGCGGTGTTACCCGCGGTTCAATAGTCAGACTTTAAAGTGTCAAGAAAGGGCATAAATAACTACATGACTGTTTGCGACATTGTTATCACGGAATATATAATTGTCTTGGAACGGATGGAGAGCCAAAAATCTATTGCAATACGTCCCTATAAACGACGTTTCGAGACTTCTTGTTCTCCGAGTATATGTAGAGATTTCTAGCTCTCGATACACGGGAGCAGCCTACGTAGAGCTGTCCGTGCGAGAAACATGGAGTGGCCACATGAATACCTGCCACTTTTAATGTTTATCCTTGACTCTTGTTTATAGTAATAGAGAAGGTCACTTTCAATGGGAACTGTAACCGGTTAACGTGGAATGGCAAGTTTGTTGGGATGATGGGAATTCGTGGTATTAATACAGTCTCTCTCTTGGCTCCACCGGTGATGATGGCGGCCTGCACGATATGCCTTCTCAGGTCCGTGATGCGTAACCTGGTGCCATTGCATAATCGTGGTGCATCCAAGTTACGCACCAATAAAACAGGCACACCCACCTTCAGCTCCAACTTGTGGGATGGCACCCCTGACAGTAAGTAACTACAATAACGGTCGGGGGGGGGGGTTCGAATCCCCCCTTGGGCATGGATATTTGTGCCGTCCTTAGTATAAGGTAGTTGATAAGTAGTTTGTAAGTTTAGGGTCTGATGGCCCCGAAGTTAAGTCCCATAAGCTTAACAAACATTTGAACATTTGAACTACAATAACAACAATACAGTAATCGAAAACAAATGCCAAGTAAAGGAACAAAATAAACAGCAAACCTAACGGAGAAAAGTAACGAAATAACAACCCTAACGGAGAAAAGTACAGAGATAAAAAAGACATCTAACGGAGAAACGAACTGTTGAGATCCTACAAATGCAAAGCGAACCAACAAAAGAACTAAATGCAAACGTTCGAATGCTATAAATAATCGAAATCACCAAAGAAACTATTATTCATTGAAATCCAAAGAGAATACAATTTTAAGGAATTACGATAACATCACAATGTTCGAACATCTATAACGTTTCATATGTTAACTGCAGCGTACCGCCTGCCATCTGTTGAGTGCATTTGCTACTACTTTCGTTGCAGTTTACGTACGCTATTTATACGTGGCAGTTCGCGCTTTGTACACAAAATAGGGCTTGGTATCTAGATCCCATTCTACACAAAACGTCAATGTTTTTTCTTGCCATGGTTCTTAGAGCATTTTTTATTTAAAGTCTTCAATTTATATACATACTTCCTTCATTTGTTACAACAAATGAAAATGAATGCGGCATAAACGCCAACATTCAGATTTCTTGTGTATGTAATTATATATCAGTTAAGCCGTTTTGGCAGTATCCAAGAATCTTTTTGTATATTCGAAAGTAAGAAAGATAACAATAACTAAGAAAAAAAATTTTACTATAGCAGAACCCGAACCATTGCCCAAAATAACAGAAGTCTATTAGACAACGCGTTAACCCTCGCGGCTAAACATGACATACCCTACAGTGCTCGTCTGCTGTTGTATTAGAACCTTCTTACAACCGTTACGTATTTCTATGGATATATTTCAAATAAATAACTTGTAATTAACATTTTGAAAAGTAGCCTATGTCCTAATCCAAGACATAAGAAATCTCTATATGAAATTGCATTTAAATCAGTGCTGTAGTTTTAGCGTGATGCCGTAACAAACATACAAACTTTGGCATTTATAATATGTATAGGATTAACAGGGAGCTAAGATTTTCGCATTTTAGATCGTTTTTGTATTTCTTTGTTCCTCCTCTATATTTGCTCCACAAAAAAATCTTAATATGAACTTTGAAGGCCACTGGTCAGCTCCGACAAGCGTTAATTTTGGTGACACAACCTACAATGTCAAGCTCTGACATATTTCCTTCTTCACAATGTCAACAGGTGTATTCCTAGAACAGGTGCTTGAAAGAGAAGGCATTTATGATTCGTCTTCTTCCAGCTCTCCAGCTGTTCGCTAACATAAATCTGTAAGGGTTTCGTCACCTTGCTCTCCGCCTTCCAATTGATATTCTGTCCGAAAGTTTATAAATACAAGTCTCATATTGGAATCCTAGTATCGACATATACCTGTAATTACCTCTGCACCATGTTACAAGTTTTTATAATTAGTGACCTCCTGCAAGTGATCCTTGCTGTCTGTATCTCTGGTAAATATTTCTAAGTACTGAGAAACATTGATTTTTCCACTTCCAGTTGCTCGAGGGCTTGCTTTCTTAGAATTCAATGCTTAGTTACGTATTGGGTAGTCTTGTTAATCACAAATTGTAGAATAGGTATTTTTACTTACTTTCACGGTTTCTGTAATCGTCGCACATTTTTTTTTTTTCTTTTACCCCCAACTTCATCAAACATTACGTCGCAACCCAATTACTCAAATGAGAAACTTAGTCAATACAGACTTTTACACTGTACTGATCATCCATGAAATTACGAATATTTCTCAAGACGACTAATTACTTAGTTTAGGCAATTGTTTTCTACACTAAATCATAAATTTCATATGCCTGCAGAATTATGGACAGTACCTTCATGCAAAAATCCTTAATTTATTGGTGTGTTGATATGCCTCAACAATTTTTACCATCACTCTTGCCTCCACAGTTAACATGCCTCTGCCTTGATGCCCCAAAAGTTACTTCTCAAACCGATCACTTCTTTTGTTCAACATTTGATGTAAATAATAGTACTCCAAATTCGATTCAGTAAGTAATCAGTTATGGTCTCAATTGATCTTCAGCATTTTTCTGTGATACCACATTTCATAAGCTTCGAACCTATAAATTTCTATTGTTGATAATTCACTCCATGCCAAGCCGAACTCCCGACAAACCCTTAAAAAAGACGATTCTTTACATTTCATTCTATACCGATATTCACTAATTTTTTCGGATATTTCTTTTCTTTCTTCCACTATGCATTTCCACCATTTGTTTATTACCTATTACGTACAAAACTTTCACAAGTGTAATCCAAAATTATCATAACAGTTTTCTGAATTTATATATGTTTTAATAATGAGTGAGTTTGCTTTGAGAAAAAAAGTCGTTGTCCTAGAGAAACATTTTCTTCAAAATAATTGTATAAATTAAAGTGTTGTCCGTGTGCAGAGCTAGATGGTTTACCGTCATGTCAAGCTGCTGCCACCTTGCCGACTTTCACGTGAGCATCTGATTGTGTACACCAGTGTGCGTTCTTACACTTCGATAAATTTGGTGTCTGATTTCGTCTTCTCCTGTTCCATTTGTGAATGGGACAAATGAATGAACATACGGCATTAATCGCCGAGAACTTGAATGGGGTTGACAGGTGGCGTGAGAATCAGGGCAATAGGAACACGCAGCCCCAAAGTGAAAAACATCTTCGATGCGACCAAGAAACGAACACGGGAGCGGCGATAACCACTGACTCACGAACTTCTGACTGACAAGGAAAGTACTTGGGCTCGGACAAACACATATACACCAAAATCGTATGAGAGAATGTAAAGGTCCCCTATTGCACTAGTGATACTCCCACATCTGCAAAACTCTGCAGTCGTCCGTTAGAGGCCCCTGAGTGTGCCTTGCCACATTGCACTTTGACCTGTCGGTTCGCCAGTAGGGACGGTGCAGTGTGCCTCCGAAGTTGCGTTTTGTGACGTTATTTGTGTGGTGAAGCGTCAGATGGGGCGGCGATTGATAATCGATGCTGCTAATGTATTGCGATTGGTTGAGATGAAGTTACGAAGAACCCTTCTTCGTGAAGATGGTATTAGTGTAGAAGATGAATCATTTGCATGCTTTCTCGTATCTGTTATGGTACAGAAATATGACCCTAAGTTAGATACTGTTGTAACACTAACACATGTTTAGGGATGATAATGACGAAGAACTCATTGCTAGCGGTAGTGCTACGGTAAGTGTGGGAAGAGGCGATGGAAACAGTGGCAGTGAATACCAACAGTTTTCCGGGAAGAAGGTTAAAGTTGCAACTATCATCACGGCTTTTGATGACAATACGGTAGAGAACATGTACGATGATTATTACATAAGTTATAGTTAAGATATCTGCATTACGTACGGCGTCTACAATTGCATCTGCAGTGCTATCTAGAGCATCATTGCAGAGTTTTGCAAAAACAAAACAAAAAAAAACTACACCCACCAGCACATTGAGGTGTACCTAGAAATTCTGTAAGCAAACGTTCATACAGATATCTTTGTTCGAGCCCAAGTACTTTCCTCGTGAGAAAGGGAGGATCGCCTGTTTTCCCGTCATCTTCACTTTCTGAGGTGTATATGAAAAGGAAATATAGATAATAGTAGGAGAATCCAACAGAGTACTGAAATTCCGAAGTTGAAACAGATTTTAAAGCAGATAACATTCTCTCGGAATTACTGAAAACTTTTGCAAAGCCAGCCATGCCGAAACTGGCATAAAAAAACACAGGTCACAAGAAATATCATCGAACTTTAAAAAATAATGTAATTATCCAGTTTCCAAAGAGTTGGTAATAGGTGTAAATACTAACTAACGAATTACTGACATGTTTAAATTACAGAGAACGTCAGGTTATTTGGAACATATACAGAGAGGAGACTGCAATTACAAAAGGACCACAGATGAGAAGGGCGTGAGGCGAAATTGTAGCCTAATCTTCAGTGTCATTCGTGACGCTGAGCATACTGTGAAGGAAACTAAAGCGAAATTGGATGGTGTTTATATGCGATGTGGACCATAGGTTATTATTCAGTATGCTAAGTGTTGGAAAACTAGATTCCCTATGAGACAGACACATCATGTGCAGCCCTAGGTAATGACGACAGTAAAGAAAGTAAAGAAATGTAACGTCGAACACATACAAATGGGAACGAGGGCACGGAGTTGTTGAGCTCTGGTTGTGCCACAGACCACTACTAACAGTCGCAGTCCGTAGCAAATCCTAGCAGAGCGACCTGGCCGACGGCCAAATAAACCCATTAGCAGCCACCGCTGTAAACGCGCCCGCGCAAACACTCGCGACGCTTCATTAAGAAGCGACAACTCCCACAGGCCAGCCCCCCTACCAATATTCTCAACCACCCACGCCACAACTCCCTCCCCAAACCCGGCGGCGAGTAACGAAACTACTTCTCGAATAAGCTCCCGCAACAAAGAAAGAATTTTAACTCCGGAACGCATTCAACAACTACATGCAATATCTGCGTGCAATATTTTTCTTTTCCACTAGCCTCTACCCAAGAAGACGGGAAGCGAAACGTTAGGAAGATTCCCTCTTCGTGGCAGCAGGTAAGGTGGTTCTACTTTTGGGACGAAATTGCTATGTTATTTCTGTACTTACACGTTATCTTTCAGAAGTTCTTTGAATTTTTCAGCTATGACTACCGTTGGACTGCAGTACTTACACTGTGAAAAGTCTAATTTTGTTTCATTTTTCGGTAATGGCTATTCCCTCTTTGTTTCTCCTGATTAACGACTAAGTACGCATGGTGGTGTCAAGTTCTCCGAGCGCAGTGCGACAGTAGCCGTGTGGTCTAAGGCGTCAAGCTAGGGACTGGGCAGCCGCTCCTGTCATAGGTTCGAGTCCTCCATGTGCATGTGTGTTGTCTTAGTTTAAGTCAGTTAAGTAGTTCTTAAGTCTATGGACTGATCACAGTAACAGATTGGTTCTATAGGTGTACAAATATTTGAACATTTAATTCTGTTCACCGCGTTCTGCATCTGCATCGATACTCTGCAAATCACATTTAAGTGCCTGGCAGAGGATTCATCAACCACTTTTATAACTTTACCGTTCCATTCTCTAATAGCGTGTGGGAAGAAAGAACACCTAAATCGTTCCGTTTTCGATCTGATTTATTTTATTGGGATGGTCATGTCTCCCTTAGTAGGTGGGGTTAGCAAAATACTTTCCCATTCAGAAGTAAAAGTCTGTGATTAAACTTCGCAAACAGATCACGTCGCAATGAATAACGTCTTTCTTTTAATGATTTCCACCCCAATTAGTGCAACATTTCCGTGATGCTTCCCCCCGGTAACGTGATAAAACAAAACGAGCTGCCCTTCTCTGAACCTTCTCAATATCTTCCCCGTCGCCGGCCGCGGTGGCCGAGGGGACTGCGGCGCGCCAGTCACGGTCTGCACGGCCACTACGGTCAGGGGTTCGAATTCTCCCTCGGGCATGGATATTTGTGCCGTCCATAGTGTTAGCTAGTTCAGAAGTAGTTTGTAAGTTTAGGGACTGATGACCCCGTTGTTAAGTCCCATAAACTACACAAACATTTGAACGTTATATCTTCCGTCAGTCCCACCTGGTAAGGGTCCCACAATGGGCAACAGTACTCCAGGAGAGGACGCACAAATGTGATGTAGGCAGTCTCTTTGGTGGAGCTGGTGCATCTTCGAAGCGTTCTGTCAATGAAACGTAACCTTTGGTTCGCCTCCCCGACAATATTTGCTGTGTGTTCTCTCCAGTCTTGACTTGTTCGTAATTTTAACTCCTAGGTATTCGGTAGAATTTACGACCTTAAGGTTTGACTGATTTATCGCGTAATTGAAGTTCAGCGGATTTCTTTTAGTGGTCATGTTTATTACTTCACACTTTTCTTTATTTAGTGTCAATTGCCAATTTTCGCACCATGTAGAAAATTTGTCTAAATCGATTTGCAGTTGCTTTTGATCCTCTGTTGACTTCACTAACCGATAAACGACAGCATCATCCGCGAACAGTCTAAGGGAGCTATTCAGATTATCTCCTAAATCGTTTATATACACGAGGAAGAGTAGGGAACCTATAACGCTTCCCTGGGAACGCCAGATATCACTTCTGTTTTACTCGATGACTTACCGTCAATTAGAACGAACTGTGTCCTTTCTGCCGATGTGTTAGTCATACGAATAGGACTCTATTGTGCCGTCTAGCTTAATTTCGAGAGTGTTTGTATAGTTTAAGTGGACTAAAACATAGCGTTGTATTCCGAAACCGATCTGGAGTATACTATGCGCTGAATAAAATGTTCAAATGTTTGTAGAGCTTATGGGACTTAACTACGGGGTCATCAGTCCCTAAACTTACAAACTACTTATCAACTACCTTATACTAAAGACGGCACAAATATCCATGCCCGAGGGGGGATTCGAACCCCCGACCGTAGTGGCCGTGCAGACCGTGACTGGAGCGCCTCAGTCTCCTCGGCCACCGCGGCCGGCTGCGCTGAATAAATCACGACTGAATGAGTTTGAGGATTTCGCCTTTCTTCCTTGCTTGCTTGCTTTCTTTGGCTATAAATTTGCGATGTTCGGATGCCCAGAAAGCGTTGTTCGCGTTTGGTTACTTTTATTGCTTTTCTTCTAAACGTTATGTTTGTAGTAAGGTTCGCTGTTTAAAAGTCTATTTAGACTGGTTTTTGAATGAAACTATGTCGCACCCGAGGAAGATGAAATGATACACGTAAAAATGCAGTTTTAGTATATCACTGAAAAATGTGTCTTAAGCGTCCCGATGGGCACATAAACATCACATAGCTTTCTCGTAATTTGTCCGCTTCATGGCAATATTATTTTCGTTGTCGGCTAGTTCAAGATTCGAGACGGCAAGAACGTTGTTAAATACTTCAGGTTGTTGCCGGCGTAATATTGCCAGTGATCGTCTCGTCCAGTTTCTTAACAGCTTTAAGCAGTCGTCTACGGATTAGTTAGATGTTTCTGCATGTGTTCATCAGGAGACAGGTGAAGGCGACGCCTACATGCGGGGTAATGTGGTCATGCCGGCTGCAGGACTGTGGAGCAGAAGAAGTTTCCATTGAGTCACAAAGCCATCTACATATGCCGATCATTGTGAAATATATGGCGGAGGAGACCTTATAATGTGGTATCTTTCAGTTTCATTTGATGAAGTGAAGAATAATAACTACTTACGTGTCTCCTCGCCTAATTTTACTTGTACGATCTCAAAAATATAAAGATACGCAGGAGCGCAATATTGTAAGTCGTTTCTGTTCAGACGGATGCATGCCTTTGTAATTTTTGTAGCAGTTTCTCGTGAGAATGTACTGTGTCATCTACAGAGCAAGTGTCGATGAATGTTTATCAACGTAAATGTTACGATCTTTAACAATCTGTTTTCGTTTCCTACTCGAAAGCACGACTTGTGTTCTTTTTAATGGAATAATTCCGTTTCGTTGGTAGTGGGGCAATGCAAATGGGAATCACCTTCAACAAGGAAACATTCAGTAACGTGCTGCATATTGATGGACACACAGTCTTACGGCAGCAGTCGGTGGTTTTAGTTAGTTAATGTAACTATGTACAGACCAGAACTTTTGGCTTCCGGTACGAGGTCGGTCACGTGACCCCCCCCTCCTCCTCCTCCTCCTCCTCCTCCTCCTCCTCCTGCTTATGTTTACTTTTTTTTATTGGCCCACTTTAAATTACGGTAGTAACACTAAAAGTGGGCCTATGCGATCGTCTTTTGACAGCTCGAAATTTAAATGAAAATAACGGTTAACCATTCATCTGACACGAAAATTCAATAACCGAATTTGTAGAGGAGAAAACTGTACAACTTTGCTCTATTATGTTTTTTTTCATATCTCGTATAGTTTCAGAGATATTTGCAAAAATAACGGAGTTTTGACACCATTGAATTAACGAAAAGCAGCAGACGTCACGTGACATTCCTCGCCCAGAACTCTCTCTGGCATACGCCATCTTGTGTTGCGTATTTGTTGATTTTCTTATAGTAACTTAGACGTTGTCATTTCAAAATAATGACGCAGTGAGTAATTAAGAAAAACACGTCATTCTTCGTACGATAAATGATAATGTAGTGTCTAAAAATACCATATTAGCATCAGTTAACAACGGCCATTAATAGTGTGAGATTAAAGAACGCAAATCCTGTCAGTCGTAGTGTAGTGGGCAATGTGTTGGACTGTGATGGTGAAGGTCAGTGTTTGCAACCCGCCACTACCTAACATTTTTTCCCTAAAAGGGTTTCAGACGCTCTTATTAATTAAATTTTTATTATTTAGATTATTATTTTGGTCCAAAATGTTTGCAAAAGCTGATAAAACTACAAATCTAAAGTGGGCCGTAAAACACGTCAGTGCGACTTTTTTAAATTTCCACCACTTTTGAACCCGCGGAATTGTACGTAGCATGCTTCTGAGCCGCAGATTCTGGCGCTGTGCGCCCTCACGTACTAAATATAACTTCAGGTGTAACCTATGCCTAACTTTAAGGCTACGCTTCTGCAGGGCCACTACGGTCGGGGGTTCGAATCCCCCCCTCGGACATGGATATTTGTGCCGTCATCAGTATTAGCTCGTTCATAAGTAGTTTGTACGTTTACGGACTGATGATCCCGTACTTAAGTCCCATAAGGTCTACAAACATTTGAACATTTCCTACGCTGGACTGTTGTTGTTATTTAAGTTATTGATACTGTTTTATAGAATATACAAAGTGTTGTGGAGACATCCTAACTTTCACTTTAAAAAGTTATCTGTATTGTAGTCCTAAGATTGTTAGGTATAGGTTAAACAAGATTGTAATAGGTGCGGACGCGTAGCGCCCGAATCTCCGGTTCATAAACACGCTAAGTACCAGTCGCCGGGTTCGAAAATAGTGGCTATTACAAAACGTAAACAACGGCGGGGGCGAAGAGATGGTCACGCGACCGACTTCGCACCGGGAGCCTAAACTTCTGGTCTGGTCTAAATGACTAGGATGGTACTGGGGCGACTTCCCTACCGCTAGCTTCCACTAGTTATCCAAACGGGAAAAGGGGACCTGTGGTTCAATGTTGAATCGGAACCAAGTGTCGTTTCTGGCGAGACGTAAATGCTGGGTTAAACTGAAGGCAAATCCGTGGCCCCACGGTTTCCATTCGAGCGCTTTGCCGCTAGCCTAACCCCCCTTCTCTGGTGGATCGTTCTTTGGGATCATGCAGTTTGGTAAGTTCCTGTCTTGGTGTTGCTGGCAGTCAGCCACGCCGGAGCCGCGGATGGCGGCGGAAGTCACGCAGTTGAGTCACCGCGTATTGTGTTGTGCGCACCTGCGGCACGGAGGGCCGGATGTCGGCTGCCTGCCGAAACCTGCTGCCACTGTGCTCGCCGCGGAGGGCAGCAGTCGGGATGACTTCACCGTAGGAAGAGCGCGAGGCTGCGTGGGACACTCCAATAGCGGTGACGTAATGGCGCCAGAAAACAAAAATACCGCAACAATTAACGCAGTAATGAAGAACGCTGCGGAATGCGAGCAGCCAACACTGGGAGGCTGACTTCTCACGGCGGCGCAAGTTCCTCGAGATGCTGTAAATGGTGGTGTGTTGTTGGAAGTGTGGCCAATGTGACATCAGATTCAACTGCCTCCTTTCCCTGCCCCATTATTATTATTATTATTATTATTATTTTAGGGCGCCCGGATCGGAACAGAAGCGCTAGATCTCGAAAAAAATTATAACTGCCAGAGAATGTCAAGAGAAAGCTAAAACAGAAAGACAGAAAACATCAAATAGACGGGTAAAATATCCTTTGATAAATTGGCCATGTTGATAAAACGCAAAGCTCGAGCAGCTGCTCGTGAGTCATCAGCTAATCCTCCAGAGTAGACGGCAAAGTAAGGGCTACACGGATATGGTTAAAATTAGGACAAGACAGTAAACCATGTCGCACCGTCAGCAGTTCACCACAGGAGCACAGCGGTGCAGGGTCAGCGGTTAGCAAATGACGGTGGCTGAATCGGCAGTTAGAGGTCTGCACCTCGCTCGGTTGCTCGCTCGAATCGCGTGCAACATGTCGTTCTATGACAGGCCGACATGTGTCGGTGCTGCAGCTTGCGGCAAGGCGTGTGGCTGCGCTCGACTTCCTGCACGCTCGACTGGCCCGACCGTCCACACTGCCCGCTACCCACTCGGTCGCCCACCGCAGCGCTACTTGAGTCCAAGGCGAGTGTCGGGAGCAAACTAGACGCTAGAGAATAAATCCTGACTGCGAAATTTGTAATACAAGTTATTAAACATGATTAATATAAAGTTTATGTGCTAAGATCATTTACTAAATGAGTTATCCATGATCATATCTTTCTTTCTTGTTCTTATTTTGTGGGCCGTTATTGCCTGTTTAGTGATAGGTGTTACTTGCCGTCTAACGAGAAAATGATTGTATTTTATATGCATTCCTCTTATCACTCTCACGTCCTGGAATTGTCCGTCTTTTATATTGATATTAAATACTACGATATTGATATACACCCGTTAGGTACGGTTTGTACATCTCTCTGTTGCACCCCGTTAATACATATTCCCGTAGCATTTTGGCACTGTGCGTGGTTGCTGCGCCTCTGCCTTTTACGAGTGAGTCCTTAACATGAATTTTTGTAATTGCAGCACTCATATATCCTCCACTGTCGTCTTTCTTATCTACATAATAAAGAACGCATGCAAGCTTTTGTGCAATATATAGGATCCGCGCTTTCCTCCGTCGTCAGGGTCATATGCCGGTCTAATGCTGATATATCCGGTACCTGTTTTAAATCCTCTTATTCCAGTTGTTTACACAGCTGTACGAATATATGGTGCTCCTGCTGTTTCAATGATATCTGTATTATATTTATTTAGTGCCGTCTGAAGTATGTCACCCGGTTGCACCAGCCAAAAGAATGAACTGCATGTTTTCGGAATTGCTGGATAAGAGATCGGCCTAGGTACATTGCAGGGGGAATGACAATTAGGAGGACAGCTACCCATAAAGAGACCAATTTTTTTGTGCTCAAAAAATTTTTTTGATTTAATCGAAGTGGAATCTATGAAATTTGTCTTTTATCAAAAGATACATTCATACCAAAAATCACTACAATAGTTCACTAATCTCTAAGTTATCGCCATTTTTCTATTTTAGCCCCAATTTTGGAGGGACTGTTTCACTCCTTAAATATGTTTTTCCGCCGCTAAAAAAAATACGTATCCCATAGTTTTTCATGCATTATAACATATGCAAATTTCATAAAAATCGGAGAGTGACACTTGGGCAGGTCTCCTTGTGAGTACAGCGGCAGCGCCACGCTGTGCGGCCTCTGCCCGCGCCGCCCCACGCAGCCTCGTTAGAGTGTCAACACGCTCGCTGTGAGCGAACACACTCGGCACGCCACCGCCGAGCGTTGCGCACTCGACCGAGTACGAGCGAGCGAAACTGGCGATTTGCAGACCTCTATCGGCAGTGACCGATCCGCAACCGGGCCAGGATGACCTCCTCTCGCCGAGAGGGGCGTGAGGAGGTCCTCCAAGCGGTCGGGATCGGTTTTACGGTTCTCAGTTTATTATCGTGGAGTGAGAAGCACGAACTGTGCCAGGACGACACAATACACCGGCGAAGAAGCCCGTTGAATATCGTCTGATGGAATGCAAAAGGTAGCCATGCGAGGCAAAAGAGCTGCCGCCTTGGCCACAATGTCGGCATCTCCCCCAATTTGAAATAAGATCTGATGGGCGCTCTCTAGACAGTACTACTATTGTCGGAAGTTTCATCATCCTATTGCTATCTTCCTTTAATGAAACGAATGGTGGGAAAGTTGTTGGTTGGTTGTTTCGGACGGGGAGACCAAACTGCCTAAGTCATCAGACCCCCGGTGGGGAGGGGAAGGAATGAGGAAAGGAGGGAAATGAGTGAGGAAAGGAGGGAAATGAGTGAGGAAAGGAGGGAAAGGGAACGGAAAAGCAGTCCAGGGAGGAAAGAAGAAAGACTGCATTAGCTCGGGACCCCGTACTCGCCACGCACGTACTCACGAAAGAACCGTGAGCCCTTAGGGGGTGGTGCAAAGTTACAAAACATGGTAGGCAGTAATTATGATAATTGGTGTAGTTCTAGATATTATAAACACAGCAATTTGGAGTGACCCTGGCGTCAATAATTTCATTGGGCCTGCAGCATTGTGTATGTCTTTTAAGGACATATTGTTAATCTAAGTAATTCCAAAATGCTGCTTTACGTTATAGATGTTAAAAACTGTTTATTAATATAGCAATAGACCTATTTCGACACTGTGGCCATCATCAGGCTATATCCATATGGCATCCTGGAGGTATAATTTATTATAATAACTGCATATAATTTCAGTATAAATCCTCTTTAGATGGTATATATATTAAATTTTATGCCTATCAGGTTGCTATTCTGCAGTCAGTTTGACATACCCTCCAGCGGTAAAGCTTCAGAATTGCTTGCCAGATATTAAGTCTCGGACTGGAGTTGTTCCCAGAGTTGGTGCAAAATTTAAACCTTTCTCTAGAACCGAAACGGCCGCGTTATCCAGGATCTTATCTGTGAGATTCGACACGGTGCGTCGACATGATGGATCATCATTTTGGGTCTCAAGATGAGAATACTTTGACGTTTGGCGGACCCTAGACTGTTGTCGAGTCCAGTCAGCTAGTACCAGGTTGCGCTATCTATCCAGTCCCAGGATAAAGCTGAAACACTCGAAGAATCTTCAGATGCAATGATATTAGCTTCTGGAACACCACATGCAGTTATCGTCTAGTATTACGTACTCTCTCACCAGTGCAGCACTCGTTCGTCGCTTAATTCTAGCAGCGGCCACAGAATCAATATTATGTTTCAATCAAGTAAACCTAGGGATGGTTTGCTTGTCACGGAATCGCAATAAAATGCCATTGAGCTAAGCCGTCTACCCCTCTTCTTGCGAAACTTGTCAAACTCATGGACGTCGTTGGTCATCTCCTCCCCGTAGAGGTACCAGATGTGACTTTTCAGGCTGTCCCGGCGGATACGTTGCAGATACTCTTCCCGGACTTGCTACCGGCTAATATTGTGCTTATCCCATTACATTTCGTCGTAACAACTGTCCGACATCTTCAGGCGTTGGTAGTTCCTGCTGGTCAAAACGAGACTGACGGTAATTCCGCTCTGAGACAACACGCAGGGGGCAATGACTGTGCTGCCGGACGCTTGTGGCTAAAGTGTGAAATGTTCACAACACGCCGCGCTCCGTCATATATGCAATCTTCCAGTGGAAAAAGACGGCTGTTTACCTTTTGTGGACGTTTTATTTATTTACCCTTGTTGCGGACCAGCTGCCTTTGGGTATATAGCTGGTCGTGATTACAAAAACTATGTGATACATTTATGCGACTGTGGTACATTATTTTCTTTCTACATTTACAGTAATTAGATAAAAAATACAAAGAAAAGCGTAAAAACTTATAAGGAAAATGGAAAGGCAACTTAAAAACATCAACTATTTTAAGAAGAGAATAATAGAAGACAGGAAAGATTGGTTTGAGTGACAGTCTGAAGAATAAGAGAGGAAAGTCCGGGGTGGGAGGCCTCGCAATTTACTTCGAGCCCTGCCATCCTGGAGTTTTCTCATTTGGAGACTCCTGTGATGGGCTATATCTGCAGGTTACATTTCGCATGTGTTTATATCGTAATTTGTACGGTTTGCGCTTTCAGTGTCATATTCATCATGTTTTGTCTTCTGTTGTGGGCGTTTTGTGTTGCATTACGTCTTACGTTCTGTGTGTACTCGTCTTTTTTTCGTAATGAGACTTGGTCCGTCAGCCTGTTAATTATGTCCCATCCGTTCTTATCTCGTATTAGTTCGTTTAGGTCTTTACTCGTGTCAAACATAGTGTGAGTGTGTGTTTTGTAGAGCTGACAGTGTATGACAGTGTGTTCTGGGGTCCCAATTTCTCCACACGTACAGCATGGATTGTCACTGAGACCAACACGTGTGAGGTGTGTGGGGGAGGGGCCGTGCCCCGTTAGGAAGTGGATCATACCCCGGCTGGGATTGATATGACCCATTCGAAGACGTTCCCTTATATTCGGGAAAAAGTCATAGAATCGTCTTCCTTTCTCGCAGTTTTCCCATTCCCTTTGCCATGTGTCCATTCTCCATTTAATTAGTTGCCTCCGTTCTGTTATCTCTTGTCCAACAAGTTCGTGGACCTTGTCGTATTTCCCCGCCTTCAGCCAGTACATAGCAGCTCTTAGTCGTATGGTAAGGTCTATTGGTGGTATCCCCAGTACCACGCAGAGTGCTTCGTCTGAGGTAGTGTTGAAGGCTCCAGTTAGCCTTAACAGGACACTTCTTTGACCTTCCCTAACAGTGGCAATGTTGGTCTGTAGTGCCAGACGCTGTGCCCGTGAACTGGCCGCGAAGCAGATTACTGACTCGAAGAGGGCGATGTGGTATGTACGTAGTGTTTGTGTAGGTAGTCTGTACGTTGTGGTGTTTAGCCTGGCAAGTTTTTGAGTCATCTTGGCGGCCCTGTCGGTCATCAGTCGTATATGTACATTAAAGGTCAAGCGTTCGTCCAACTGGACACAAAGATAACGTGTATTGTGTTGTCTGCGTATTTTGATGTTGTTGTGTTTTATTATTGGGTCCCTGATTATGGTTCCTTTTAGTAATATGTAGACTCTTATGTACTGCCATCTGTAATTTGTTCTGTGTACACCATTGTCCTACAGTTGCCAGGACATCTGTTGCCTTGTGTTGTGGACGTCATGGTCAGAAGCAACTCTCACAGAGCTGTATTTGCAGGCCACAAGCTGTCAACACCCTGCGCAACGCGGTAGTGTCTTTTTTACGCTCTCCGGCACATAGGACGCGCGTGGTCTCAGATGCCGACAGTTTACCAGGTGAGCTACTACATGTAAGGATGGTGTTCCAAAGGAACAGTTGTTCTGGCCAGCATATTAAGTAAAGCATTCCGATTGAAGCGATTTCGAAGTAGCGATGTCAATGAAGATTCGCAGGCACCCTCTGCAACGGCGTTCTTGTCATAATGTCCTTAACCCTTTTCGGTCCAGTGGTTTCAGCCTAAAGCCACATTTTTACTTTGCGTGCTTTTCCGGCCTACTGGTTCCTTCTTGAAACCACCACCACAAATTGATTACTGGTGACATATAGCGTCAGCTCCAGATACTTGTTACAGTAGCGAAGTCATTGCTGTTGGGTAAAAGCCATTTTTGTGTAGCGCTGCGACGAGTACAAGTGTTTTCCACCCAGACTTCAAAATCAAATTAGTTTGTGACTTCTTTACAGCAGATAATTGGAATTTCTGGTACTGCATTATTTTTATAAACCAATGTATGATATTTAGAAGATGTTTTCACCGATAACTGTAATGTGAAGTTTCGTTTCTTTACGAAATTGTACATGGTTACAGAAAGAAACCACTGGGACATAACAACCTTCAATAACGGTGAATCTACAGGTTGCATTTTATTTTATTCTTTACTGCGTGACGGCTTGGATAAAAGACCACCATCAAGAGTAAAGCAGCAATTCAGATCGTGTGACCCTAGCACAAATATGCTAATGTATACTTGCTGAAATTCCAAATAATACTGAGTCAGCTGCTTTGGATATTGTATGGTAATTGAGATGAAATTGATGGACAACTTCGACTTCTTTCACCTGATGAGTAAGTAGTTGAATTTGAAGAGGTTGTCAATGAAAGTTTTCTTCCTATGTTTATTCATGGGCCTCAAAGGGTTAAGAATTGAAAGAATCCTCAGGAGTTCAGAGAAGGGAGAATAAATTTCATGCGACAATACACCAGAACAACCAAACACTGCTCGGGCATAGATCACCCCATGGAAGACGACAAAACGGAAATTTTGGCATGCACTTCCAACTACACGGACTGTGTTATCAAGGAAGCGATTGAAATAAAACTATCGGATAACCAGCTCCATATGGAGATTATCGTTTGAATTCTACTTGAACCCTGATCTCTCACTTGCCCAAAACAGAGAGATAAAAATGATGCCACCTCACCCTCTGAAAATTGATGTTTATTTTCGATATTGCTGGAAGTTTTGAACGTCAACATTTTCCCCCCTTCCGAGAACCTAATGATTTACAGACGTAATGGTCATGGATTGACTACGGTTAACACATATTATACAGATGGTTAGACGTGAGATGGCAACATAGTTCTGGCTATACCGGTCGTCAATAAATAGCGATCTTGGCAGTCCGAAGTATCCTTACTTCTGTGTTCAAAATATGAAACACCTCCCCGAAAACTGGGATATTTCAAGTGTGTGTGTGTGTGTGTGTGTGTGTGTGTGTGTGTGTGTGTGTGTAACTCAGACCCTACTGGTGTAAACCACTTTGCCATTCAACTAATAACAAAGTTCAACATGTTGCGTTTTACAGCTCTTAAACATTTCAGGTAGTATTTCGACTTTACAATCACGGACAAAACTCAGCAGATGCTTTAAATATATTCAGAAAAGCCACAATTGCAGACAGTGATTCGTTACATCTCTTTTCACCTATGGAACCCTAAGGACGCATACTTTAGATCAGCAATACGCCGTATCACCAAATACCTTCTCAGTAACAAAAACATAAATTCAAAACTGAAGACACTCAGAGATATAGTAATCAGTAATGGCTATAACCTAAAACTAATTAATAATATACATGAATCGAAATTACATTCAAAATAAAAAACAGTATTAAAGATGAAATGAAGTTGACAAAAATTAAAAAAAAAAAAGAAAAGACTCGTTTGTAATACTTCCGTAGTGTGGACTAGTTTCAGAGTAAAAAGTGTGCACTGATGAAAACAAATCTTAAAATAGGGTTCTATACCAACGACACTTTAGGAACCAATATATAGAAGAAAAAAAATAACTACCCAAAACTGAATGTTTGGAGTCTGGAGTTTACAAAATCGAATGCAGTAAATGTGACAAAGCCTACATTTGACAGACAGCCAGACCTTTCAAAGCTATATTTAGAAAACACGCAAATAAAAGCGAAAATGCTGCTTCAGTATTCGGTACACACCTCAGTGAAAGTAAAGATTCGACTGACAGTATAGAGAAAAATCTCAAGATTTTACATATTGTATCCAAAGGACAACTAATTAAGAATTAACAAATGTTAAATGAACGATCGAAAATACGCAATAAAAATTTCATAGAAAATTTCCACCAGCAAATGAAATTGAATCACCCACCAAATACAAATTTCAAATGTTTGTAATTCGATGGGACCAAACTACTTTCATCATAAGTCCCTAGAGTAACAAACAACTTGAACTAAGTCAAACCAGCCGAAGGACAACACACACATCCATGCCCGAGGGAGGACTCTAACCTCCGACGCGGGAGGTCGCGCGATCCCTTAACGTGGCGCTCGAGACCGCTCGGCTACTCTCGCGTGGCAACATGCAATCAAAAGCGATAAATTGTAGTAGCGCAATAGCAATATCGTCTAAAAATTACGAAGTAATACACAGCAAGGAATTTGCAACACTTAAAATTGTTCTGAATGAAAATTGAAAATTCATTGTACAATTGCATGTAATGGAACTGTATATGTTACGCTGCATATAGTCAGTGAAGTTACCACAAAGGAAATACAGCAAAGAAATATTTAAGGCCTAACAATAAACTACTCTGGATAAACAGCTTGCTAAATTATAACAAAGTCCGAGGGGACTGAGGCGCTTCAGTCACGGTCTGTACGGCCACTACGGTCGGGGGTTCGAATACCCCCTCGGGCATGGATATTTGTGCCGTCCTTAGTCTTAGCTAGTTGATAAGTAGTTTGTAAGGTTAGGGACTGATGACCCGGTAGTTAAGTCCCATAAGTTTAACAAACATTTGATTCGATATAACAAAGTATTTGAAATAAACAGCGTGATGTACATGGTGATCAAATATAAAGGAATGTAAGTAATTACGACATGAACGTACCATGTAAAATTACTGTATTCAAGTATCCTCCACTAAAAATGAACATTGTTCTTCATAATAGGTTTCTTAAGAAAATGGGGAAAGCACCGAACTAGTAAGCACTTAGATGGAAAAAAAGCGGCTTTGCGGAAATACTTAAAGATGTCTTTCCTGTAATAATACGAAGCTGCTTCATTAGTTTTAAATAAGCTCGTAGAAACTTCCTGGCAGATTAAAATTGCCTGCCGGAACCGGGTCTCGAACCTTGGGCCTTTGCCTTTCGCGGGCAAGCGCTCCACCGACTGAGCTATCCCGACAAAATTGTGAGGCGGCATCGTGAATCGTGTCGGGATAGCTCAGTCGGTGGAGCGCTTGCCCGCGAAAGGCAAAGGCCCCTGGTTCGAGACCCGGTTCCGGCACGCAGTTTTAATCTGACAGGAAGTTTCATATCAGCGCACACTCAGCTGCTGAGTAAAAGTTTGATTCTGGAAGCATGTAGAAGTTTAATCTACAATTCTGATGCGTTACGGGTTAGTATACACTCTAGACAAGAGCTAGTCCTGATGTCCTCAGAGTACTCGCTCCACATCCCCAAGTCGCTCCTGCTAGTTTAGATAGGATATCATGGCGGGATTTTAATTTTTGTTTTGTGTCTTCTAAATGTGCGTTGCATGATCTAATTTCACACCCAAGTATTTAGGCTTGTTCTCATGTCTAATCTGCTGACCGTTCATAGTGAGCTGTACTTTCGTATGTGCTTCTCTGTTGTTAAGGTGCATTATGGTGATGGTTGTTTTGTTGGGGTTTGGGTGTAGGTGCCGCTTGGAGTAATATGTGTTCAGGACTTTAAGGTCTGAATTCAATGTTTCATTGAGATCGTTGAAATTTTTACTTTGGTATGCGATGGCCAGGTCGTCAGCGTATGCAAATTTACGTGGTTTGGTTTCTGACAGACAGTTCTGAATGTGAGTGTGGTGAAACCCAGACAATGGACCATTTACTCGCGTGTGAAGTGTACGGTTATAATGGTGACTTGAAAGACATACACAGACTCAGTGATTCCGCCTTGAAGTGGCTTGAGAAAATTTGTAATGTAGTTTAGTACCATAAGAGCCTTGTATTATTAGAATAGCTATATAAGAACAATGTAATTAACTAAAGAATATTTGACTTTGTACATGCCGAACGAGTAAATCAATAAAGAAATAAATAAATAAATGAATCGAGTTATATTCATCCGGACCTGACACCAACCAGCGTGCTTGTGTTTACGTTAGGCCTACATGTGCTGCGATTATTAACTGAAGTACTGTGCGTAGTAAGTACCAGAAGAGCTTGTGGGAAAAATTGGGGCCTGAGCCGCAAGGGTATGCACTGGATATACACCACGGTGATTAGACCCAGGATCACCTAACGGGCGGTCGTGTGGTGGAAGAAGGTAGATGGAAACCATGTTGGATATGCCCCCATTACACCTTTGGGTCAAGATGGAGGCAGTGGCTGGTGCATATAGACTCAAAATTGGCAAAAACTGGAACTCTTTGGGGTATCCAGAATAACAAACCAAAAATAGTGAGGTAAATATAGAAAGGTTGGGGAAATGCCAGCCGACTTTATTATAACCCCATACTGCTTCAACAAGCCTTTCAATATAACAACTGGAAGTAGGGAGCAGTGGGAGAAAATAGTTCGACACCGTATGGGGGATATTGTCTGGTTCACTGACGGGTCAAAATCAGACCAAGGTGTTGGGGCCGGAGTATACGGGGTGCAGCCAAGACTGGAGGGTGTCATCTGTCTAGGGAAACTGGCCTCAGTATTCCAGGCCGAAATCACTGCCATCAGGGCGTGTGTGGAGGAGAATTTGCGTAGGTGCTACAGAGATCGTAGCATCTATATCTATTCAGACAGCCAGGCAGCCCTGAGATCACTGGCAGCTCCTGCAACATGGTCTAAAATTGTTGCAGAATGTCACAGGATTCTGGTGGAGCTAGGGAAAAGCAATAGAGAAAACCTATTGTGGGTCCCTGGCCACTCGGGGATCAGTGGCAACGAACATGCCAACAGATTAGCCAGGATGGGGGCAGAGACTCCATTTATTGGACCGGAACCTGTCCTGACAATCACCAAGGCAATGATCAAATACGAGATACGTAACTGGCTCAGAAGACAGCGCGTAGAATATTGGACCAAAGTCTATCAACAAAAACATGGCAAGGTAATGATGCCAAAGCCATGTTTTAAAAGAAGCTCTGCAATCCTGGGTCTGAACAGGAGAGAGATTAGACTCATGGTTGGATTGATGACAGGCCATGGGAATTTCAAAACACACCTACACACAATGGGAATAACAGAAGAGGACCCTAAATGTAGGATCTGTGATGACGGTGATGAAACTGCATCACATCTGATCTTCGAATGCATTGCATTGGAGAGTAAAAGGCACAGAACATTTGGGACAACCAGACCCGAAGAAATTGTGTCTAATAAAGAACTGGTAAAGGGACTCCTTGCACTGTTCAAGGGCATTGGTTGGCTTTACTAGATATACAGGGAGCGATACCGCACAATAAACTTAGTTTCGGTGCGGGCAGTGGCGGGTTGGACCAAGACTGTTTTGGCTTTCCTGAGAAAATGAAATCAAATCAATAGTGGGTAGTATTTACGTGATGTGATGTGCTGGTACGCTACGCTAGACTGCAGCTCCTCAGACTGCAGCTGGCCTCGCAGTGGCCGGCACCTGCTGCTTGCTGCCGCAGCGCCTGCTATTTGCGTCGCGTCGCCAGACAGGCAGATGTTTTCTCAGCCGCCGCATGACGTACGGCCAGGCGCGGCGCTACATCGAGATCTGGATGCTGCCCCACATCCGGGAGGCCGTCTGCAACACCTCCCATATGTCTCGCCTAATATCCGAACTTTCCGTAACTCGTAAAAGAAGACAATACTTTAAAAACTAAAAAAGCGAATGTACATCAGTTGTGGCTTACTTTCAGAGACATAATATCAGTAGCAATCGAGAGATTTATACCAAATAAATCAATAAGAGGGGGGCTGACCCACTGTGGTACACAAAACAGGTCAGATCACTGTTGCAGAAACAAAGAAAAACGCATGCAAAATTTAAAAAGACAGAATTCACAAGACGCAATCTTTTACTGAAACTCGCAACCTAGCGCGGACTTCAATGCGAGAATCTTATAGTAGTTACCACAACGAAATCCTGTCTCGTAATCGTGCAGAAAATCCGAAGAAATTCTGGTCATATGTGAAGTACACTAGCGGTAAAACACAAACAATACCTTCACTACGCGATAGCAATGGTAATACTACCGACGACAGTACTGCTAAGGCAGAATTACTAAACATAGCTTTCCGAAATTCTTTCACCAAAGAAGACTAAGTGAACACTCCAGTATTCAATCCAAGAACAGCTGCCAGCATGCGAAACTTAGAAGTAGATGTTCCTGGAGTAGTAAAACAACTTAAGTCACTAAACAAAAATAAATCTTCCGGGCCAGATTGTATACCAACTAGATTCCTCTCAGAGTATGCTGATGCAATAGCTCCGTACTTAGCTATCATTTACAACCGATCACTCAGCGAAAGATCCGTACCCAAAGACTGGAAAGTTGCCCAAATTACTCCAATATTCAAGAAAGGCAATAGGAGTGATCCCCAAAATTACAGGCCTATCTCATTGACGTCGATTTGCAGTAGGATTTTGGAACATATACTTTGTACGAATATTATGAACTACCTCGAAGAGAACGACCCACTAACCAGTAGTCAACACGGATTCAGAAAGTATCACTCTTGCCCTTTATTCACATGAAGTGTTAAGTGCCATCGACAAGGGATCTCAAATCGATTCCATATTTCTCGATTTCCGGAAAGCTTTTGACACTATACCCCACAAGCGGCTTCTTATGGAATTGCGTGCTTATGGAATATCTCCCGAATTGTGCGGTTGAATTCACGATTTCCTGTCAGAAACAACATAGTTCGTTGTAATTGACGGTAAGTCATCGAGTGAAACAAAAGTGATATCTGGCGTTCCACAGGAAAGCGTTATAGGTCCCCTACTCTTCCTCGTGTTTATAAACGATTTAGGAGACAATCTGAATCGCTCCCTTAGATTGTTCGCGGATGATGCTGTCGTTTATCGGTTAGTGAAGTCAACAGAGGATCAAAAGCAACTGCAATGTGATTTACAAAAACAGTTGTACATGGAGCGAAAATTCGCGATTTACACTACATAAAGAAAAGTGTGAATTAGTACTCATGACCTCTAAAAGAAATCCGCTGAACTTCAATTACGCGATAAATCAGTCAAACGTTAAGGTCGTAAATTCTACCAAATACCTAGGAGTTACAATTACGAACAACTTTGACTGGAGAGAACACAGAAAATATTATGAGGAAGGCGAACCAAAAGTTACGGTTCATTGGCAGAACGCTTCGAAGATGCACCAGCTCCGCCAAAGAGACTGCCTACATTACACTTGAGCGTCCTCTCCTGGAGTACTGTTGCCCCTTGTGGGACCCTCGCCAGGTGGGACTGACGGAAGATATTGAGAAGGTTCAGAGAAGGGTAGCTCGTTTTGTTTTATCACGTTACCGGGGGGAAAGCGTCACGGAAATGTTGCATGAATTGGGGTGGAAATCATTAAAGGAAGGACGTTATTCATTGCGACGTGATCTGTTTGCTAAGTTTCAATCACAGAGTTTTACTTCTGAATGTGAAAATATATTTCTAGCACCCACCTACTTAGGAAGACATGACCATCCCAATAAAATAAGAGAAATCAGATCGAAAACGGAACGATTTAGGTGTTCTTTCTTCCCGCGCGCTATTAGAGAATGGGACGGTAGAGAAAAGTTATGAAAGTGGTTAATGAACCCTCTGCCAGGCACTTGAATGTGATTTGCAGAGTATCTATGTAGATGTAGGATTAAATTAGTGTCCAATATTTTATCTGCATTGTAAATGTTTATCTTGATAGGAGTTTCTCAACCAAAATCGTGTTTTAATTGGAATGATGTACGCTTCCTCACTTTTCAAGTTTTTAAGATCATTAAACACGTTTTTCACGGCGTTAACCATCTCATGCACGAATTATCAACCCAACAATGAACAATATTTCTGATACATTATTTGGTAACTTTAGACCTATGTTGTGCAGAATTCATCATAATTTATCTAAAAAAAAAAATAGTTTCATAGACGAATAGGAAGGTGTGCTCAAATGGGGATAGTGAGTACGAAAACTACTACATTTTACATGGAGCATCTATTAATACTATCAAAGAATACATGAAGAGTGTACACTATTTTGTATTTTTCATACAATGAAATCGTTTCAGGCAGTCAGGGCACACAGCAAGATTACACTTTTCTCCAACGTAACGTATTTTCCGTTGGCAGTTCCGATCATGGCACGTCTTGGCATTGGGATCACCTGATTTGACTGGCCATCGAAGCGTAATTCGTGGGCTACAGAATGACAAGCTTTTTTTGTTTTCGATGTACAGACAACAATGCACTTTTATCTGAATACCTGTCTCTACTCTTTCTTATAATCTCTACTTTCCAACGACTAACACTGCTGCTTTTTTTTTTAAGCTTATGGGACTTAACTACGAGGTCATCAGTCCCTAAACTTACAAACTACTTATGAACTACCTACAACTAAGGACGGCACAAATATCCATGCCCGAGGGGGGATTCGAACCCCCGACCGTAGTGGCCGTGCAGACCGTGACTGAAGCGCCTCAGTCTCCTCGGCCACCGCGGCCGGCACACTGCTGTCTAGGAGACATTCTAGCATTCATTATTAGTCCTCATTTGAGGCACCTCTACTTTCACGGTTACCTCAGATGTAAAAGATGACAGAAATGAGAGAAGATTTAAATGTCCTCATTTGAGGACGCGACGCATGAGAGGGTTAAGGATTCAATGCAGGACTTTGTAGTTTTGAAAACAAACTTATACCATTCGTGATGGAAACTCAGGTACCTGTCATGGAGGTGGATAGCGATCACGCACTTTTCTGAAAGTACAAGTATCACTGGTGTCTGGCCACTGCGCTGCCACTCGTCGTCATGCTCCTAGATGATGCGAGCTGTGGGAGCTGACGACCCGACAGGTATCAGCGATCTGTCGCCTGTGCGTGGAGCCGTTGAATCCTTGCGCACTGTACGTCATTTGTGGGCTCTGCTTTGGCAGGTAGTGGCTTGCTCACTCTGCCGCAGTAGCTGTAGCTGCTCCCGGCTGCTTTGGCAGCGGGCAGCGTCTTGAGGGAGACCGGTTGTGCTACGGCGCCGTGACAAACGCCCCGCGCGATAAGGCGCCTCTGAAATACTGCCGCACAGCAAGGAACGTGCGCGGACTGCCCTCTGCCCAGGCGCCCAGATTCGGTTTCACCGGCACTCGCAGGGCCAGACTTAAACAGCCTCGGCGCGCTACATCAATCTGTACAGCCAGGCCCTTTACACCAAAAGGTCAGAGCAGAGAGAAAGCGAAAACACAACCGGAGAAGATAAGTCGTTCTCAGGTTAACCATTCTACACCTCACACATTACTGCGAACAGAGAAGGCCGTTTACAGGGGTACCCACCCCCAACCCCCGAGCTTTTTCCGCCAAACATATGCTGTAACGATGTCACGTAACGGCCTCTAGATAATGTGTGCCACACATTTTCCATGTCTACAAAACGATCAGGCACTTACAAGGAAAGTACTTGGGCTCGAACAAACATATCTGCATGAACGTTTGGTTACAGGATCTCTGCGTACACCTCAATGTGCTGATGGGTGTCGTTTTTATGCAAAACTCTGCAACCATGCTCTAGATATCACTGTAGATGTAATTGTAGACGCCATACGTAATGCAGATATCATAACTATAACTTATGCAATAATCATTGTACATGTTCTCTGGAGTATCACTAGTGCAATAAGGGAACTTTACATTATCTCTCATACGATTTTGGTGTATATTTCTTTGTTAGAGCCCAAGTACTTGTTAGTTTAACGGTGGATTAAATTTAAGTATCGTTCACAACAGCACCCCAGTAACATATTAGGAACATTTTTACGAGATTCGAAGTGTCGCGGATGAAAGAGGAGAATCAAAAGAAGAACAGACAACTCTCAGTACAGGAATGAAATACCAGGACCGCTACAGCAGATTCACTTATCTTCGGTTGTGTGAAGCGAGACAGGACAAACGATTATGTACAAGGATATTTAGAGTCACGGGTATTGATGACCAATCCGTCAAATTTGCGACCTGCATATCTGCCCATTAAATTCTTGTAATATTCAGTTCGACCATCAACGTTCCTTCAGTGCAGAATTTAGGCCCTTTTACTAACAAGGAAAGTACTTGGCCTCGAACAAACACATATACACCAAAATCTACTCAGAGATAATGTAAAGATCCCTTATTGCACTAGTGATACTCCCACATGTGCAAAACTCTGCAGTCGTCCGTTAGAGGCCTCTGCGTGTGCCATGCCGCATTGCACTTTGACCTGTCGGTTCGCCAGTAGGGACGGTGCAGTGTGCCTCCGAAGTTGCGTTTTGTGACGTTATTTGTGTGGTGAAGCGTCAGATGGGGCGGTGATTGCTAATCAATCCTGCTAATGTATTGCGATTAGTTGAGATGAAGTTACGAAAAATCCTTCTTCGTGAAGATGGTATTAGTGTAGAAGATGAATCATTTGCATGCTTTCTCGTATCTGTTATGGTACAGAAATATGACCATAAGTTAGATACTGTTGTAACACTAACACATGTTTAGGGACGATAATGACGAAGAACTCATTGCTAGCGGTAGTGCTACGGTAAGTGTGGGAAGAGGCGATGGAAGCAGTGGCAGTGGATACCAACAGTCTTTCGGGAAGAAGGTTAAAATGTTCAAATATTTGTAAATCTATCGGACCAAACTGCGTGGTCATCAGTCCGTAGCTTACAAACTACTTAAACCTAGGTAAACTAACCTAACGACAAACACACACACACACACACACACACACACACACACACACACACACACATGCCCCAGGGAGGACTCGAACCTCCACGGCGAGCAACCGCGCGCTCCGCAGCGACACGCTTTAGACCGCTCGGCTACTCCACCGCGGCTAAACTAAGGATAAAACACACAGACACACACACATCCATGCCCGAAGGATGATGCGAACCACTGACGCGGGAGACCTCGCGATCCGTGACTTGGCGCTCCCGACCGCTAGGCTACTCCCGCGTGACCCTGTGCAATGGCTAGTTCGTATTTCATAATGAAATTGCAACTGCAATCATGGAGAACTGCCGCTACTCACATGTCATTTGAGCGTCAGTTCTGTAAAAGCTCCAAGACGAGCGCACACATCTGCCGTATAGTCCTCCAACAGACACTTACCTGGAAAAAAAAGAAGAAAAACATTGCTTCACTTCAGTAAACACACACATATGTAACGCTGTTTAAACTTTAATACTGCAATTAGCAACATTCTGAGAATTTATAACCAAATTAACACAATTCGAGCACGAGAAAAACAATGTTCTCTCTGCTCATGTTAATCCATTACTGATGCAAGTATGAATATCTGCTACAGAAAATACATGCATTGGTGACGTTTAGCAGCAGGTTATAAGCATCGACCCAAAAGTATAGAGATGTGGGGCTTTGTCCAAGGTCAGATTCTTTTTGCTTCAGGAGTTGTCGGAAGGATTAGATTCCTTTCTTTAATCCTTAACGGAAATGCAAATAGCGAGACTAAATCAAAATTGATCAAGACTTGGAGGAAGTTAGTGTTTCTTCAGCCTCTGAACCAGAAAAACCTAGGACGGAAAAATGAATATAGCATAAAAAATAGATCGGCACAGGATAAGAGAGCATTCAAAGCAAACAATAGTCTACTGATATCGAACATTGACCTTACTGTGAGGAAGTCATTTATGAGAATGTGCGTCCGGAGCTCAGCTTTGTATACAGGGTGTTATAAAAAGGTACGGCGAAACTTTCAGGAAACATTACTCACACACAAAGAGAGAAAATATGTTGTGTGTCCGGAAACGCTTAATTTCCACGTTACAGCTCATTTTATTACTTCTCTTCAACTCTCGTTAATAATGGAATGGAAAAACATAGCAACAGGACCTATCAGCGTGACTTCAAACACTTTGTTACAGGAAATGTTCAAAATGTCCTCCGTTAGCGAGGATACATGCATCCACCCTCCGTCGCATGGAATCCCTGATGCGCTGATGCAGCCCTGGAGGACGGCGTATTGTATCACAGCCGTCCAAAATACGAGCACGAAGAGTCTCTACATTTGGTACCGGGGTTGCGTAGACAAGAGCTTTCAAATGTCCCCATATATGAAAGTCAAGAGGGTTGAGGTCAGGAGAGCGTGGAGGCCATGAAATTTGTCCTCCTCTACCAATCCATCGGTCACCGAATCTGTTGTTGAGAAGAGTACGAGCATGTCGACTGAAATGTGCAGGAGCTCCATCGTGAAATCATTATAACGTGCTCCAGTGAGCGTAGGTGGAAAAACATGCGGCCCAATCGAGACATCACCAATAATTCCTGCCCCAACGTTCATAGTAAATCTGTGTTGATGACGTGATTGCACAATTGCGTGAGGATTATCGTCGGCCCACACATGTTGATTGTGAAAATTTACAATTTGATCACGTTGGAGTGAAGCCTCATCCGTAAATACTAAAATGAGCTCTAACATGGAAATTAAGCGTTTCCGGACACATGTCCACATAACATATTTTCTTTCTTTGTGTGTGAGGAATGTTTCCTGAAAGTTCTGCCGTACCTTTTTGTAACACGGACAGTGGTAAAATGTGAACAGAAGAGAATGGAAGCATTTGAGATGTGGTGCCACAGAAGATGAATGTTGAAAATTAGGTGAACTGATAAGGAATGAGAAGCTTCTGTGTATAATCGTCGAAGAAAGAACCATACGCAACATTAATTAATAACGTTTGTTTGTAAATCTATCGGACCAAACTGCGTGGTCATCAGTCCGTAGCTTACAAACTACTTAAACCTAGGTAAACTGACCGAAGGACAAGACACACACACACACACACACACACACACACACACACACACACACACACACACACACACACACACACACACACCCAGGGAGGACTCGAACCTCCACGGCGAGCAACTGCGCGCTCCGCAGCGAGACGCTTTAGACCGCTCGGCTACTCCACCGCGGCGAAGAAGGTTAAAGTTGCAACTATCATCACGGCTTTTGATGACAATACGCTAGAGAACATGTACGACGATTACTACATAAGTTATAGTTAAGATATCTGCATTACGTATGGCGTCTACAATTACATCTACAGTGCTATATAGAGCATGGTTGCAGAGCTTTGTAGAAAAACGACACCCACCAGCACATTGAGGTGTACGTAGAGGTCCTGTAAGCAAACGTTCATACATATATGTTTGTTCGAGCCCATGTACTTTCCTTGTCAGTACAGGAATTAAATACCAGGACCAGTGCAGCAGTCTTGGGTTGTGAAGCGAGACAGGACGAACTATTATGTACAAGGATCTTTAGATTCACGGGTACTGACGATCAATTCTCAAATTTGCGACCTGCATATCCGCCCATTAAATTCTTTTAATATTCAGTTCGACCACCAATATTCCTCCATTGCAGAATTTAGGCCTTTTTACTAACCAAAAATCCTTCGCGCTAATAGAACGTCTCTAAAAAGACTGCTTCCTGCGAGGACCTAATGTTCCACTGTTATGTTTTTGTGGTCCTCAGTCCGAAAACTGGTTTGATGCAGCTCTCCACAATACCCTATCCTGCGCAAGCCTCTTCAAATCCTCATAAGAACGGCAACCTACTTCCATTTGAACTTGCTTACTATATTCATCTCTTGGTCTCCCTCCGCGTTTTTTACTCCACACACTTCCCTCCAACGCTCACAATTTCTCGATGTCTAAGAATGAGTCCTACTAATCGATCCGATCAAGGTATGCCGTAAATTCCTTTTCTCTCCAATACTGTTCACTATTTCCTCATTAGTTACCCACCTAATCTTCAGCATTCTTCTGTAGCATAACATTTCAAAAGCATCTATCCTCTTCCTGTCCGCACTGTTTATCGTCCATGTCTCACTACCATACAAATGCCTTCAGAAAGGACTTCCTTAGGCTTAAATCAATATTCGATGTTAACAAATTTCTCTTTTTCAAGAGCGCTTTTCTACCCATTGCCATTCTGCATTTTATATCCTCTGTACTGCGTCCACCATTTGTTATTTTACTGCCCACGTAACAAAACTCATCTACCTCCTTTATTGCTTCGTTACCTAATCTAATTCCTTCAGCATCACGTAATTTTCTTATACTGTACTCCATTACCCTAATTTTGGTCTTGTTAATGTTCATCTTATATGCACCTTTCAGCACACTGTGCATTCTGTTCAATTGCTCTTCCAGGTCCTTTGCTGTATCTGACAGAATTACTATGTCGTCGGCAAAACGCAATGTTTTTAATTCTTGACCCTGAACATTAATTCCTTCTCCAAATTTCTCCTTGCTTTCCTTTATAGCTTGCTCAATGTACAAATTGAATAACAATGGAGAAAGGCTACAACCCTGTCTTACTCCCTTACCAACCACTGCATCCCTTTCATGCCCTTCAACTCTGACAACCGCTGTCTGTTATTTGTACAAGTTGTAAATAACCTTACGCTCCCTACATTTTACTCCTGCTTGCTTCAGAACTTGAAAGAGTGTATTCCAATCAGCACTGTCAAAAGCCTTCTCCAAATCTGCAAAAGAGAGATATGTAGGTTTGTCTTTTCGTAATATATCTTATAGGATAAGCCGTAAAGTGAGTATTGCCTCCCGTGTTCCTACATTTCTCCTATGTATTGCAAACTCCTGCCATTGTGAGGAAATTATAGCCTTCGAAATGAGCGCAGTAACCATTTAGGATGATTAAGGGTAGACCCGGCAATCGTATCTAGACTGAACACGGCCTCCTACACCTCGGATATCGGAAAGTGTCCGCGGTGTCCACAACACCGAAAATAGCGGAGCGGAAATGGCACGCTGCAAAGTGGCGGTGAAAGGCTGTAGGTAAACGGCTCTGCGCAACTTTTGGACTCGGCAGACAGCTTCAGTAGGCGGCGCGTTGTGAGTTCAGCCCACAGGCGCGCAAACAGCCAACCGGACCAGAGCGCTCGCCTGCTCATACAGGGTGTCCCAGTTATCTCGTCCAACCAAAATATCTCTGGAACAATAACAGCTAGTGGAAAACGACTTTCACCGGTATCAATGTACGGCTGCGGCCCATGAATGTACATATTTGGAAACATTCTAAAACGAAAGCAACTGTGTTTTTAACACAGCACGTCCTGAGACTCAGGCGAGAACCCCATGCTGCTCAGGACGTGCGCTAGCCGTGCGTTTCGCGTATTTCAAGCGTCAACTTCGCGTCGCAATATCTGGGGATGTAATTGGAATATTGCGAGGCAATCAACGCCATTGTTTATGTGATTCGTCATGCTATGCATTGCTCAAGAAAAAATAGAGGGTGTCCATTAAAAAAAATATAAGTGTGTGTAAGAAACACATTTGCTTTCGTTTTAGAATGTTTCCAAATATGTACATTCATGGGCCCCAGCCGTACATTGATACCGGTGAACGTCGTTTTGCACTAGCTGTTATTGTTCCAGAGGTATTTTGGGTGGACAAGATAGCTGGGACACCCTGTATATACTAACGACCAGACACTCAACACAGGCACCAAGTCATTCATGTACGCAAATGACACAGCTATAGCTGCTCAAGGGTCAACATTCGAAGTAGTAGAATCCAAGCTACCATCTGCTCTCGAAGAACTGGCTGTCTACTACGATGTCAACTATCTGAAACCCAATCCTGATAAAACCGCGGTTTGTGCGTTCCATGTGCGCAATAAGGAAGCAAGGAAAAAGCTGTTCATGACCTGGAAAGGACGCAATTAAAATCACAGTGATCACTCAACATACTTGGGAGTAAAGCTGGATCGCTCTTTAACTTTCATGGAGACCAAACAAAGTATGCGCTAGGAACAGTCTTATTCCCAAACTCACCAACACCGAGTGGGGAGCACAGCCCAGCATCTGCTCTCGGCTTGTGTTTCTCTCCTGCAGAGTACGCTGCTATATAATGGCGGAAGTCTGCACGTGCTAAGCGAGTTGAGGTGGCCTTAAATGAGACAGGCCGCATAGTCACAGGATGCTTGAGACCAACACCTGTCAGTAATATTTTCCCACTCATCGGAATAGCACCAACAGATGGAATGAGACAGGCAGCTGTGGAGACTGAAAAGAAGAAACAAGAAGATCCGAGGCACCTAATATTTGGAATCCAGCCCCTCCCATCAAGGTTGAAATCGAGGAAGAGCTTCTTCCTCAATTCCAACATCTGCAGAATCTCGTCAAAATGCACTGTGGAGACCAAAGTCACCAGGAGGACTGTGGACACCGAAAGAGTAGCTACGCGACCTGGAAGACCCTCAACAGGCTGAGAACCGGAGTGACAAAGTGTAAAAGTAGTATGAAGAAGTGGGGTGTCAGTGACGATGAACTTTGTGAGTGTGGTGAGAGGCAGGACTGCTTATGTGGAAGAATCTTAGTGTACATCTTAACACGCAAGACTTGTTCGCTGCCAATGACAATGCCATTCTGGTGGCAGAGTACTGGACCAACAAAGTTTGATGTTGTTATTAATTTATTTATACTAGATCTTAAGTTAATATTCAAAAACTGTATTGTGAAGTAGTGCCTTGTGGATTCGGATAAATAAAAAAAAGCTAGTATGAACATGATAGATGAAGCTAACTAGCTAATATGGTGGAGTCATATTACATGCATAGGAGAAGCAAGTTTATCTAAGAGACTCAACTACTCTAATTCGGTCAAGAATGATTTTGAAGTAACAGGTTTAATATCAGACGAGGTATCAATGTTAGCCGTGGAAAGGCGATTTTGAAGGAATTTGAAAAGGGGGTCTTTGCTCCAGACTTAATGGCGAAAGACAATAATGATGTCAAATACGCCACTGATACCCCTTTCGCGAGAGCAGAAGCGACACACACTTTATGGCAAGTAATACGAATCTGTTGCCGTGCTATTAGTAGAATGTGCATTCCTCAAACAAACAAAAAAAATGTTCAAATGTTTGTATAGTCTACGGGACTTGACTACGGGGTCATCAGTCCCTAAACTTACAAACTACTTATGAACTAACTAAGACTAAGGACGGCACAAATACCCATGCCCGAGGGGGGATTCGAACCCCCGACCGTAGTGGCCGTGCAGACCGTGACTGAAGCGCCTCAGTCCCCTCGGCCACCGCGGCCGGCATTCCTCAAACGACACCCGCTTGATTTTACACATGATTTAAATTGAACATTTGTCTACGGAGGAAGTGTTGACCCGTACACAGGAACAAAATGATTTATTCTGGAGAGCCGCTGTTTGTCAACAAAAGATTTCTCACAAACTATGATCCGTATTTCAATACATCTCAAGGATATGGAATTCGAATCAGGCGGGAATGATAGTGGACGCAGCAAAAGGGCATTAATTTAACTGACACTAATTGGCATGCACTCAAAGGTGCCGAACTCTTCCGAGAATCTCGTCAGAAGATTTCTTGAAGGGCAGAAAGAACTTATTTTCTACAGTCCCCTTGCTAACTATTCAGTCGAGATCGCGCACATAGAGATAACAGGTCGAACAAGTAAGTGTTCCATATTTCACCCATGAATCGAACAAGAAGAAAGTTAATAAGGTATATTATGACATTACAGTTCGGATATACAGAATGTGACTGGTAACTATTTACAATGTTCCACGTTGGAATAGAGGAAATCAACACGAACAATTTCATACAGGACCCTCATGGTCTACCAAGCTGGGACACGACGAAGTGACGTACAAAAGACACGTAGTTACAGCGCATGCGCAACGCACATTTTCAGTATACAGTCGCTCTGTTATGTCACCAGCTAAGGCGGCCATTTCGTTAACATTATCAAATTAAACATTACCGTAGAAAATGAAGACTTCTGTAAACGCCATGCAAAAAATAATTACGTCTACTAAGCTATTCACATTTAACCCTTACTAACACATTAGATTGTTAATAAAAAGGCCAAACATGAACGATTTAATTTACTTAAAATTCAAAATATTTCATGTTACTATTTTTCATGAACTTTTTTGAAGTGCAAGATCGTGTTTAGCCAAAATCTCTCGTGGCACGTAAGCGCTGTAGCTTACGTAGCTACGATCGCTACCATCAGGACTCTGCCCCTTCACACGGCGGCCTAGACTGCACGGGCGTTGGTAGTCAGACCATCAATCAAACCGCATCTGGTCTACACGAACGCACTCCGCTCACACAATCAATAAGCGAACCGGAGCACTAAATCTCAGGAATCCGACACGCGACTCGTCAGTCTGTCTGATAACACACAAAAAAGAAGGGAGAGGACTGGTTGCACCTAAACAGGTAGGTCTCCATAAAATCACCGCTAAGGAGAATAAAATTCATTCTGATCCTTCTATGAGCTTTCGAATACAGAAAAATCAATCTTTCGTTAAGTAATAAATTTGCAGTTACGTCTTGTAATGGATTTAGGCCTAGGGAAAGCATTTGTCTTGGTTAATGACGTGTTCTATACCCTTTACTTCAAAAAGAAAAAAAAAAGGTAAATCCGAAAATTGGTTTGAACACCACAGTGTGGAGTTGGTGTGCCGTTGCCTTACTCCGACCTTTAAACTGACTTACCCAGCCAGTTACAGGGGGACCTACAGTTTAACGTGGGTTCCCAACCACGGTGCTACTCGGTAGTTTTCACATCAGCAATACTGCCAGAGGTGAAAGAAGTGGAAAGTGACATATAAAAATCCTAGGACCTGGCGGGGATCGAACACGCGACCTTCGGATTCATAGTCCGGCACTCTACCACTGTGCAACCGAGGCGCACCCTTTGCTTCCATGAATGTAAAAATAGAAGGGACACAAACATATAGTTATTTACTTTTGTACACCGATTCTGAACAATGAATAATACTACCTTCCTTAACCTTCACTTCGCCCAAAGCATTTCTTATGCATTACTGAACAGAAATGCACAATATGTGTTCACCTACAGATTTTTCTGCCCAACATTTGCAATGACAGTAAGCGCAACTATGTCCGACATGAGGGTTTTTTTTTTTCCTCCTCCTCACTTCAGAGTTTGAGGTTTTCGCCTTAGTAACTTTTTTTCGTCACTGATAGAAATAAAAAATTTACATTTGTTGTAAATTGCGAGACCAAACCATTAAAAAAAAATTATATCATTATTTACCTTTCCTTGTTTTGCATGTATGTTTGATTGAATAAGAATAGTTACACTATCTGTAAAAATAAATGAAATAAAAATACAATAAAATAATAATAAAAAACCTAATTATTGTCTCTTCGTCGTCAGTCCAAAGACTGTTTGACGCAGCTGTGTACACTGGTCTATCCGGTGCAAGCCTCTTCATGTTTACGTATAAACGGCGACCCACAGCCATATGAACCTGCTTACTGTACTAGTCTCTCGGCCTCCCGCCCATATGTTTAGTACCTACACTTTTCACAACCTAGTTGAAGATTTCGTAATATCTCAGAATGTATCCTCTTAGTCAAGATACGTCAGAGATTTTTGTCCCCAATTCTGTTCAGTACTTCAGTTACGCCATCTACCCATCTAATATTCAGCTTTCTACTGTAGCACCAATACGTAGTTACTTCTGCCTCTCCTGTTACAGTATTCTAAATATATCTTTATGCAACCAAGACATAAGTGCTTGTGTTGTAGTAGTTAGTTCTTTGATAAACATTTTAGTTTCAGCACAAAAACCTTAAAAAAGAACAACGCCCATATCACAAACAAGCAATCAGAAATAAACTTTCTGGTTATGAACTTTATTCTTTCGCATGTTGTAGTCTCACATCGTAGAGTGGTCACAAATGTTACTTTATTTTAAATGAAGAAACCTATAGCAGTTAATTAGGCGTGCTTTAAGTGAAACATGTCACCTGATACTTTATATGCAGTCACTTTAGGGCATATTTTACGCAACACAAGTTGCAACCGTCAGGTTGGAAATGTTTTTAAGTTTGGAAGAGGGGGAATGTCTTATTCCAGTGTGGAGTAAATAATATTCACACAGGCGAGGTACGTAGCTGTGCACTACAGTGAAAGTTTTGTTTTTCATGTTTCTGTTTCTTTGCAATTTATCAGAAAGTAGATCCGCAAACTAAGTTATAAGTTGGCATTACATTTACAGAGTACTGTTTTTACGAATGTACGAAACTAAACTAGCCTACATATGTAACAAATGAGCATAAATGTAAAGCACTGGAATCCTGTGGAGAGGTTGCGAGATGAAATTTTTTTCTTCTCAAGAAAATTGCGTTTTTCCAGTAATTCAGTCATAAAATGAATCGCTCTCATTTAGGCAGTAAGCGCATTAAGGTAAAAATCACAGAATTTTATATACATCATGCATCATGACTCCTTGCTTTTATATACTCATCGATGAATTAAAATGCAATGGACATTTGTCTGCAATAATTATGTACCATGACATATGAATGGGCCATAAAAACTGAAACCTTCAGAGTGGCTTCGGACACACATCATTTGTCTATTCCTGAAAGGCACTTACAGAAACATCGATGATGGGACGGGAAAAAGATCAATGCTAGACAACAAAAGAAAAGTTAAAATTTCTATCATTGTTCTAACACAGGACACGTTACGTCTGTATACTGTAGAGGAACTGGCAAGTAAAGATGGCCATAGAGAACTCATACCGATGTCAGATTACGGCCATTTCAATTCAGTTTAACCCATATGGTCATAAGCTATTAATGACGGGGAAGCGAACACTAATATCTTTGCGCTGCCAGAAAAGGGGAGACAAGACAAAGTATGTTACAAAGCAAACCTTGTCATATTGGCATAATGTTGTAAGACACACGAGAGAAATAATAAAAATGAAGAACAAATATCTATTGGAGGAAAAGTGAGGAATGTATTATTATATTAACTGCTGACAGCAGTTCTAATGACAATGCAGTCAATATTAAAGTGGTGTAGATGTACTCTCAACTTTTTACTATTAGTGCTTAGTCACAGCCGACAAAAGTCTGGAAAACCAACAGCTGTATATTTTTAATATTTATTCTCTACCTGTTTCTGTACCGGCTACCATCTACAGATTGTTCATCAATTGGTATAAAAACGACAATTTTTACATATCTAGCAACTTCGAGAACAAAAAGTGACTAATCATTAGGATGAATATTCCAGTAAACTGTAGCGAAGTTATGTAGGCCCAATCAATGTGTAACACACTCTTCGACTTGATACAAAGTACATATATGTTTAGTCAGAGAAAGATCTTTTCGATTAGCTCGTTATCGTACTGAGTTTACATTTGTACCAAGAGTCAACATGTCACCACACTTGAATTACCTAACTTCACTGAAATTTACGGCATTACTCATCTTAATGATTGGTCGAATTTTATCCTGGAGATTACTGTATCTATCGAAATTTTATTTTCTGGCCAACTGATGAATAATGCAATTTCGTGTAGATGGTCCCCTTACAATTCTTAGTGAGGACATAAATGGTTCATCTTCTGAGCACGAAATTTTTCTAAGGGGCTGGTCTCAAATGTTCAAATGTTTGTAATTCTATGGGACCAAACCACTCTAGTCATCGGTCGCTAGGCTTACAAACTACTGTAACTAATAGAAAGAAGAAGAAACACAGCCATGCGGCAGGGAGGACCCCCAGACGCGATGTTCACACCGCAGGGCCATTCTCCAAACGTTTCACTGGCATTCTAAAGTTTCACAGCGCATTCTCACTATTACCATAATTAATGTTGCGTAAAAGGACATTTACTTTCAACGGAACGCTTCTCAAAGCAATGCTCGCAATTTTTCCCGCGACATATTAGAAATGTAAACAGTTGTGACGTCACGTTCGTAGAAAAAAGGTAAGAATTCCTTGATCTTCGTCTAAGCTACTAACACATTTTGCTGTCGGCAGACGCTTGGGTATGACACTTTTTTTTTTTTCGACTGTAGTTTTATTTTGGTGTTATTCTCTCGTTTGTGTTTTATTGATGCAGTTTTATTCCGAATTAGCCTCCTAAATTACTTACCTCTCAAAATTATCAACAACAGCCAAAGCAAAGCAAAATCACGGAATTCGAAAAAATTCTCGGGGTTTTTATAGGATTTTTGCCGGATGAAGAAGGTTCTCTGGTTTTTGTCGGACCCCAGGGCGTAACAACAAGTTCGTGAGGTCCGAAACAACTCAGAAAACTATTGTCACCGATAACTGCGTTCATGGCGATTGAAGTATAAATTCTATAATCGAGGTAATGAGAGAAAAGTAAAATTACTGTTTCAGCGCTAGCGTGAAATGCAATTTCTCGCTGTTCCTGGCTACCTTGAAAGTATCCTCACACTGGCTGGCGAGTACACGAGCTGCTACGCTGGCATTCTGATGCAGGTTAGAGGCGACGAGGCAGACTGCAGAAGTCAATAAGTCAACGGTATGATGAGCAGCGAAGTATTAGAAATAGAAGACACAACATTCCAATGATAAACTGAATAAAAATAACAATCAAAGACAGTTTGAACTTGGGGGAAAAAAACATTAAGAATTGGACGAGATTCGAAACCAAGACATTTACATCTCATTACAGTGCTGCAGTGTGTTGCACTTTAGCTGCATTTATGATTTTTCTCCGCTGATTATAGCGATGAACTGTAAAAAAGGTTCGCTTCACGTAATAACGTTTGAGCGAAATAATCTAATAGTGTTTAGTTAGGACTGCTGTGACGAATCCTCATGTTGCCAATCCCAAGACGGTCCAGGCGAAGTTTGTATTAGAAGACTCAGTTCTATTAACAGGACGCTGGGGAATGGTGAGGTACACGTAAGAAAAAATAAACACTGAGCTTGGATTCTAATGTTCGATGCGATGGCTGTTCTGCGTCGTGATTGAAGTCCGTTGATCCAGGTTTACTTCGGAGCTACATTCACTTAAATGAAATGATGATCGAGTTAAATGATGAAAATGACGAACTCAGTTATTTAAACTTTTCTGAATAAATGTTTTATTTCCATTTAAATGAAGATAAAAGTTGCACAATGACCTAAACTAAGCAGCAATATAACATAGATGTTTACTGGTCTGTAACCAGGAACAGAGGGCCCAAAACATGGCTTCTATCGAACATCTTTCTGCGTAACCGCGTAATAAGACTAATGACAAAGGTCTTCGGTTATCAAATAAGTAATATAACAATACTTGAAATATGCCAAAATACACCAATTAAAATATTACATTTAGGCTTTAACTATTTATCTCAATGTATGTACGTGTTTTATGAAATTTGTATTTAATAGTATACGCAAAATAAGAATCGTTTTGACTAGTGTTTACATTGCTTAAATTATCTGTGTTTTCGAAAAGCACACATATATGTTTTGCCGATATTGTGTAGGTGTACTATTATTGAGATATGGAATTTTAATGTATTTCAGTTTGCGGTCTAATTTTTTTTATAAATACGGATTTATATAATGTTGTCGCAGTTTTGTCTATTTCGTAGCTAGTTCCTTCGTACCAAACGGATTATTAATTTTAGTGCATGAAAAATGATCAGTATTTATGATCCAGTGATATATAAAATATGGTCTGCCCTAATTTATTTAAAGAAAAGGTGCATATGTAATCATGTTGTGCAATATTTATAACATGTAGTAGTGTTGTTTTTATACAAATACTAGCTGAAAACCCAGCGTTGGCCGGGTATTTATTTATTCCTGCCATTTTTGGCACAGTTGTATAAGGGCTGAATGTCTGTAAAATCTCTTGAGAATTCAAACGGTAGTAAAGAAGTAATATTTTAAAACTTGGTGCGTGATGGGGCGGTTTTCCATGAACGTTAATGTTTATGTGCTCATATCTCATGAACTACGTGTCGTACTGCGATAAAATTTGGAAGGAACATTCAACTATATGCTTTTACTTTTACTGTCTGTAAAATTTCCCCCGCGGTTACAATTTGTAGTGTACAAATTATAAATTGTAACGTCATACAATACCGAGAGCCGTAGTTTTACTCCATAAACAAGGGAAAAGTAGGAAGCGAGAAACTTTTTTTTCCTTTCATAATTTTACTATGGTTGCCAGCGAGAAAAAGTTTACTAAAGGTTTGAAATTATGTTTAAAGTTTGTTGCAAGTCGATAAGTACTGTCATTCTCATACAGTGTATTTCGAACGTCTCGCCGCATTATATGGCATTTTTTGCGATTTATATTGGTTACGACGTAATATCTTTTGAACCACGTGCCGTATGTGATTCTCAACCATGCAGCAATTTTTACCTCGCGCTAAGGAATGTGTGTACCAAATTTGGTTGAAATCGGTCCAATGGTATAGCAGAAAATGAGCAGCATTGTCGCAAAATGCAGCAGTTTTTCGCGCATCTCATTGTTTATGACGTCATATCTCGTGAACTGTATATCGTATGTACTTCTTACACTTACGGCGACCGTCCTCATGGATTGAAGCTTACGTGTCCAAAGTTCATAAAGATTGGAACAAACTCTCGATTTGTATGCAACACGTAGACACATACGGACACTCTGCTTTATATATTAGAAGTATCTTTATAGGTTCAGCAATTTCCGGAACTAAGTGTAATGCATTTTCAGTGTTTTGTAGTAGTTGTTTACAGAAGTATAAAAATTGAAAACTACGTAAAAAGGACAGCCAAAGTTATGCTTAAAACAACGTACGTTCGCTGAAACGTGATTTAGCATAATATAAACTATTATTACAATCGGAGGTCGGCTTGCATTAGATAACCTTCGTACGTTATTAAGTGAAGCGAACCTTTTTACAGTTCATAGTTATAATCGGCGGAGAAAAATCATAAATGCAGCTAAAGTGCAACACACTGCAGCAATGTAATGACATGTAAATGTCTTGGTTTCGAATCTCGTCCAATGCTTAAGCCTTATTTCCCCCCAAGTTCAAACTGACTTGTTATTTTTATTCAGTTTATCATTGAAATGTAGCGTCTTCTATTTCTAATACTTCGCTGCTCATCATATCATTGACTTATTGACTTGCTCTTGTATACCTTTTTACCATTCGCTTTTCTTTTGTAATCTGCCCTTTCGCCTATAACTTGCATCAGAATGCCAGCGTAGCAGCTCGTGTAGTCGCCAGCCAGTGAGAGGATACTTTCAAGCTTACCAGCAAGAGCAAGAAATTGCAGTTTACTCTAGCGCCGAAACGAAAATTGTACTTTTCTATCATTACCTCGATTATAGAATTTAACTTTAATCGCCATGAACGCAGTTATCAGTAACAGTGGTTTTCTTAGTTGTTTCGGACGTCACGAAGTTGTAGTTACGCAAGGTGTATACGCCCCGGGATCCGAGAAAAACTTGGGAACCTTTTTCATCCGGCAAAAATCCTATAAACACCCGAGAATTTTTTCGAATTCCGTGATTTTCTTTTGCTTTGGCTGTAAATTATTGGTAATTTCGAGAGGTAAGTAATTTACGCGGCTTATTCGGAATAACACTTGTAACGTCACAGATGCGTCCACCTAATCCTCCGGTGGCCGAGGGGACTGAGGCGCTCCAGTCACGGTCTGACCGGCCCCTACGGTCGGGGGTTCGAATCCCCCCTCGGGCATGGATATTTGTGCCGTTTTAGTTCGTAAGTAGTTCATAAGTAGTTTGTAAGTTTAGGGACTGATGACCCCGTAGCTAAGTCCCATAAGCTTAACAAACATTTATATTTATTTATACCTAATCCTCGATGGGCGAAGTTGCCGTTACATTCTATTTTATTCTTAATCGTTTAATAATTGTTCCAATGATTTGACGGTATGGGATGCGGACAATTACTAGGTGTTCTACTAATAATGTTAATAGTATTTCAAACTGAACGCGAAAATCTGAAATTTTAGATGTCCGGTAGCGAATTTTTATCTTAGGTGTCCGATATTTCGTGTTTGTAACGTTGGCAATGGTTTTGCAGGAAGCGTGCAACATAGCAAAAAGTTACACTGCGTATGAAACATGTACCGGTATAGGGTGTGGGGAGGGATTATAATGTGGGATGATATGATAAACAAATGGTGTCGGACAGTGTAATGTATGTGGCAGCTTGGCTGCAGCGAACAGTTTGGGCGTGAAGCTGGGCGCACTGATCAGGGGAGACGAGTTCTAACGCCTGAAGAATCAATTAACAAGTACCTGTCATCAGATTAAAGGCGGCCAATGTCATTCACCCAGCCAGATGCTCTAGGTAGGCCACAGAGCGGAAGCAGATTTGTTATTTGCGGATGTGTTTGGCAGCTCCAGTGAGGCAGCAACATGAGGAGTGCCGGACAGGCGTAATTAAAAGGCAAGGCGGGCGTCGGTTACGGCGCGACACACAGAGCTGCCACCGCCTGCCTCTCTCTGAAGCCCGCCGTATCGGCTTTCCTCCTCCAAGGACGGCTGCAACTTCTGCACAGGTCTGGCTGCGTCATTCACGTCTTTACTTCACCACTTTATAAACCCCCCCCCCCTCTCTCTCTCTCTCTCTCTCTCTCTCTCTCTCTCTCTCTCTCTCTCTCTCTCTCTCTCTCTCTGTGTGTGTGTGTGTGTGTGTGTGTGTGTGTGCGCGCGCGCTCTGCTGCGAACTAGTTCGTTCTTTTAGTTCGTCCGCTCCCACTGACGATTAAGCGGCGTGGTCTGCGCATGCAGGTGGAGGGAGAAGTTCCCCCACCTAACTGCTTCATACGCTTGCTGCTTGAGCCGCTAACGATATCACGCAAACCAAAAGGAACAGTTTGTGGATAATTTCTCGCGTTTAAGTTTAGAGTTATCTCTATATCTTGGCATTATGGAAATTATTAGATATTGCAGAACAGTTCAAAACAGAAATTTTGTAGCACTGAACTAAGTAATCTAGCAAGCAGACGCTCACCTTGAAATGGCGCTCATCAGCAGAAGGCAAACACGTGATTTTTAATTCTGCTGCGCACCCTCTCGCTATTGCCCGTCGGTCTTCGGAAAACAACGAACCAAGAAGCGAGATACGTTTGGCATAATAGTTCGCGACCCATCGCGTATATTTTAGTTCGCGACCGATCGCGCATATTTTAGTTCGCAGCTCGGCCGCGAAGTAGGTCGCTCTTTTTAGTTCGTCCGCTCTTTTTGGCTTTTGCTACCGTTATTAAAAGAGCTCTCTTTTGTTATGACAGCTTTTTATATAATGATGTTCATTATATGTTTATATAATGATCAGTATTGCCCAAAATTCGTTCGCAGGGTACTGACGTTGCAACAATGCAAAATCTCTTTAACATATATGCACACACATAAGGATACAATCGACGACGCTCGTGCCAACATTCAAGCGGATCTTTTTTACGTTCTAAATACTCTTCCTTGAGGTATTTCTCGAGTTCGCGGATACCACCAGCTAGCTGGTTATGTGGCGTGGTAATTTTTCTGATTTCTTGATCATAACATAGCTGCCAACCTTGAGAAGAGACTGTCAGTAATAATTCGACAGACCAATGAGGAGGACGGTTTGGGGGTCATACGCGCATCCTTCCAAGAAAATTTAAAAAATTATAAGCCCTATTCAGACCATTAAATGACACTCTGCGTTCATAAATATACTTCTCGAAAAGAAAGAATTCTACATGAACAGCATCAGGTTAGGAGGAATAAACAAAATTATTTTTGTAAATACCAAGGGTGACAAACATTCTTGCAATTTTCAAACACTTGTCTTCGAGGCAAGTTAACAGTTGCAGAAGAAAGAAATAAGTGTGCAATTCCTTGCATTTATTAAATAACAATATAAAATCCTTAGCAGGTAACACCATCTATCAAATGGTTTGCTTTTTAAAACAACGAATAAACCAACCTACGCCAATTAATGTCACATTTTGCCGAAATATCACAACTCGTATTTATTTCTAGCGGCACAACACTGCTATAAAAACGTAAACAGGCGAAAAAGAAAGAAAAAACAGTGGAAACTTTTCTCTTCGGAAACGAATTGGCTATCTTCTGACGCCTGATAAAACAGATGGACTGTTTAGCTGAGACGGAAGACCAAGTACTAGTTGTGACTGAAGGAATTTACGTAGTTCTTCCCGGGTGAGCGTTCATTTGGTAGCTATGGAGGAGAAGAACAGGCTGAACTTCTGCAGTGAAAATGCTGTCGGTAACGTTTCCTACAGAATTGCTACGTACTCAGGAAGAAAATCATTGCGATCAATAAAACTTTCCCTAGCATTATGGTTAGCTAAATATAAACAGTACCTATTCCGATTTTCTTAAAACCTATTTAAAATGTCTTAATTCCGTAATTTTTACGAACTTCCCGTAGCTCCGTAAATAACATAATAGATCCGTAACAATTACGGACAATCCGTAATAGTTGGCACCCATGTCATACTCATCCCATATGAATCCTTTCTATTCTCATGACTGCTGCTGCTATTATCACAGGCAAACAATGTTAAGTTTTTAGTTCTCTTTATTTCTTTACACTATGGAATGAGGGTTCTATTTACATACTGCTGAATACCTTAGAAAGAAAATTTGTGGCAGTGAACTATGAGACTACAGCTGAGCTGCATCTCAGCTCGAAATGAAGGTAACTGGCAGAAGGGAATCACGCGATTCTGTGCGCTCTCGCATCCTCTCGCTGTTCCCCGTCAGTCTTCGGAAAAGGAGCGGAGAAGCTAAGAGCCGAGGGATCTGCGAACTAGTTCGCCTGTCGGACCGCTCTTCCGAACTAGTTCGTTCGCGAACTACACAAGACTAGTAGCAGCCAAAGGGGCGTCCGAATTCACCAGGTCACTGTCACGCGGATAGAGAACGCCAAGTTTACCGATATGATGGACAATCTGCGATATAACATCGGACCAAGTAGCTTATACAAAATATTTGCTGAAAATAACTATGAACATGCTAAACAGAAAAATTTCAACTTTATTTTATCTCTATTCTCGGTTCCTGAGTTCCTTAGCAGAAATTACGAAACAAAGCAATGATGTAAACTAAATGACATTACACAAATAGTTGCCTTCGTATTACAATGACAAGCTGTGGAATGCGGTTAGAACGGTCTACGCAGATAGCTGCAAAACATCCACCCTTGATGTTTTATATTTTCTTTCTTTGTCAGATGAAGCACAGCAGTGATCAATGTTTTCTATCAATATGCCACATATTTTATGGAGAAACTCCCCGGCAATTAACTGGGTTTAGGCTGTTTGGTGGTTGCAAATCATGGATCTACTCTTCCACTGACGAATATTGGCATTCATATTCGCATAACACACATGATTCTAGTTGCCACTCATAAATTCGATGATCCAATGATAGCTTTTACATTTCATGGATTACGTGACATTGTAAACTTCTATACAAAGATCACGTTGCCGGTCTTGACCAATAACAGATCTAACTGGATGTCAGTTTCCCCCCCTCCTTTTTCTCCTTAAATGGTAGCGGTATCGTCTGTGAATAGCCTGACGTTGAAATTCATGCAGTTAGGCTCTACGATTTGAAGAGATGCGATGTGGCGGTTCCAAATTTGAAACAATCAGAGTTTCCAGCCCGTATACACGCATTTCTCCCCCACCTTCAGAAGATCTTTTAAAGCGTTTCTTAGGAATCAACAACGGACGACAATTTTTTTGTGATGAAATCATAGATCAACGTTAAGAAATCTTATGAAAATTCATCGTGAAGATGGAGCAGGATCAGGAACTGTATATGTAATGAAAATCTTTTTTCGTCACAGTTGCACTATTTAGAAGCTGGTAACTAGTTTCGGACTTGTTCGTCCATTTTCAAACCATATGCCTTATTCCAACCGTAACAATACACTGCATGAAGCAAACGACTTATAAAATCATTTCCTTCATGCCGTGTATTGTTACGGTTGGAATAAGGCATATGGTTTGAAAATGGACGAACAAGCCCGAAACTAGTTTCCAGCTTCTAAATAGTGCAACTGTGACGAAAAAAGAAAAATAAATGGTTTTCGTTAAGAAATCTCACAGACTTTACTCTGGATCAGATATATGATCGTTACGAATGCTTTTAAGAATATTAGGGAAAACACTTTCGTCCAGTCGGTCACATTTGTTGCGTTTTCTCGTCTCTTCTCTACGTTACCAACAGATCACCACGCTAAGCAAAACTGCAACCTACCATGATAGTTTATTACATACGAGAGTAAATTGGCAGACGTTTCAAGCAGTTCGTCGCTCTTTCCCTTTCCTCTCGCCTAATCACGTTGCCCATCCGCTGTAAGCAATCCGCTGAACGAAAAATATCAGAACAAACATTTCTAACCTTTAACTAACGCGGTGGCAAACATGGGACATTAACACTGTGGTGCGGTCAATCTGACCTCTCACGCTTTAGGTGGGTGTAATGTTAACAATTTGAACACCTTTGAAATTCTCTGTTTTGCATATGAAAGAGTCTTTAATACTAAGTAAATAAACATGAAAATACAATAACATTAAATAATTATTGTTAAACTGGCGCTCAGATATGTTTACTGCACATTTCGTACGCTAATACGTTTATATGTTTTCCATTAGCTAATAAAGCTTTGATAGATTTTGTATATTTTCTTGAAGAACTAATGAAACAAAAATGTATCGTTTCTAACTCGAAGAAATACCTCTTGTAAAATCAGAGCCGTTCAAATCACAAGTTTTCACAACCGTCCTTGCAGACCTGACAATATGTCGTTAGTCTTAACTCCTGCGGAAGTCGTGGGTTCTGAGCTCGCTTTTGCATGTTTCAGCACAAGCTCTTTCAGTAAGATACCTCTGTCGACAGCAGCTTCATCTGATCCAATCTTCTGAAGATCATACGCATTTCTCACTTTTTCTTCAAAGTTTCGGTCTGAAGTGTTCACATATTGTCTGCTACTTGCACAGATCCTTTACCTGTAAAATTACTCGGTTCCACCATGTTTCAAAAGCTTTGAAATGGAAAATATCGGGAATATGTGAGGAAAGTAATAGCAGAAAAAAATTACACAAAGAACTTAGTGCGGTAAAAATGACCGCCAGCTATTTTCGAAAGGACGTCACTCATGTCATAGAACTCTGGCATAACATCACACGCTTTGCTGGTCCACTCACAAACTCGAAGCTAACGAGCAGATGGGCGCAACAATGGGCAGGGAAATTGCTAAATGGCAATTCTTGCCGAAAACGCGCGGTCAGATAGACCGCATCACGTTAGTTGAAGGTTAAATATACAAAACTGTACTTAGTGATAACTTGCTTTCTTGCTTCAGCTCGATTCTTGGACAACCGCCAAGTGTGACGCGAACACCTAGCATCTCCCGTGTGGCAGGCAGCCGATGCTCGCCGGGTTGCAGTATTGCTAGGCGTTGTAACATCGAACACAGCCGCACTGACTGACAAAACGTGAAACTTTGCGTGTCTTCCTACTGGAAAGTCTGTAACCTAAATTTTTTGAAAATATGAATAGATTAAGACAAACGGATTATTGTTCAATTTTAATAACGCTAATACATATTCCTCAGCTAGTCAGCACTTCCCACAGAAATTGACAACGCATGAAAACTCAATACCACTTCAGAGGACCTCCACAGAAACGAACGATAATTTTTAAGTCCTTTAATTGTTTTTATTTTAAAAAATGTGGTACATTTCTTTCCACGCCTAAACTGAGTATCGCGATGTTCTCGATTTCACACATTTTGTCGGTTTTTTTTTCTGAGTTTCAGTGACTTGTGCACTCTTCCAATCGACAGTAATGGCGGCACCACGGAACCAATTAACGGGTTTCGCATTTTCCATTATCCTCTCTGCGCAGCCAGCAGACCGTCAAACAGTGCAGCGCTGTGCCGGAGTCGTGAAAACCCGCAGCATTTATTCTGCGGGCCAAATGGCTTCCCAATATAGCCGGCAATTACATCTAATTACATTATGTACCTTACGTAAGGTGACTTCTCCGAACATTGCAGGAACAAAATGTCGCGATGTCTGAACAACCAATACTTGCATTGGCAATATGCGCGATTTTTTACGTACCGGTCCTGGATTGGTAGTTAAAGGTAGTAATCGGCAAGAGGGGTATGTTCAGCGGGTCTTTCACTGTTCACCTCATAAGGAGACGGCAATACGTGCGTGAAGTAGCTGAAAAACAGGAACAGGAACATTTGAAACGTTTTATGTATTTTTATGTCCCCTGATGTTTTTACAGACTATGTTTTAGGTACTATGATGATTTTATTGTACTATGTTTTTATGTATTTAATGTACTATGATGTTTTCTGTATTTTCAATGAGAAACAATGAATACACAAAGTATCTAGAAAATTTTAAACAGTCAAATGATTATGTAAATTTTTAGTTTAAGATTTTGTATTATTTTGTAAAGTATTAAAGATGCAATAGAATCACTAAATTAGAGGGCAACTGGTCTACCTCCACGAGGTGCGAAATGGGCAATGCCATACGTAGCTGACTATGGATGAGCGAGTATGGCGGCTAAGAGGCCAAACCCAAAAGAGTACTACGAACTGTCATATAAATGGATGGCAGGTCAACTAAAAGGGTAGCAGCAGTGAAAAGAAAAAGTACCACCCCCCCCCCCAAGGCACTGAGTTGGCGTTTGTCTTGTACGAATGCAGTCACAGTAATGTCGCTACCCCTGAATACGAATAACCAAAGCGTAGCCATCATTTTCAAGTAAACACAACAGGGATGTTTCCAAAATACTATACCCAGATGAAGTCCACTGTAGCGCTGGCCGAAACGTCGGTTATTTAAGTAATAGCCTTCTTACATCAAGACGCGGTACAACGCCCAGAAAACTTTTATGTCATAGTTGGTAAGTAGTTTGTAAGTTTAGGGTCTGATGACCTCTTAGTTATGTCCAAAAAGCTATACAAACATTTGAACATTTTTGAACGGGTTTGTATAATAAGGACAAGCAGCTGACAAGCCTCCTGCACTCCCTGGAGCCTGCGGAATGCACAGACACTTGGCTCAGAGCGGCCAGTGCCACGCACCGGACACGCAATGCGTTATCTGCCCCTCCCAGCCCGCGCTATCACAGAGGCGTCAACTGACTGCGTGCACACTCTGCACAACATTTCCGCATACGCTACGTGATGCGCTGTGTGGTTCCAGCCACAAGCCCACCAGTAACTGTAACAAACTTCGTGTGGCTCATTGGCCTGGTGCAAGTCTTTCAACTGGACGCCACTTCGGCGACTTGCGTGTCCCTAGCCTACCCCAGTTGGAAAGGGGACCTACAGCTTAACGTGGAATCCGAACCACGTGTCGTTCCTGGTGGCTCCTCACATCGTTGAGAGGTGAAGGATGGGTTAAAGAAGACCGGGTTTCGAATCCGTGACCCTTCGGTTTGAAGTCGTCCGGTTTATCCCTAGACCACCGGGCCCGACACCACTCACTGTAATAACCACGGAAATATTTTAATCTCAGACTTAATCTGTCTAACATTTCTGCGCGCAGGCGCTTTCGTCGCGAAGCGGACACGGTGGGTCAGCAGCTCGCGACGTCTTTTCTCGCAGGCAGAAGCGATGACTGCCGAAAATAAATGGTCGGCAGCTGACGCCAGAGTCCGGACGCACAGAATACCGTGCCCACGGGTGCGGTTCCTGAAGGGGGATGCTTGTCCACTGTTCGCCGAGCTGATTTCGACGAGATTACGAGAGTAACTCGGGCGTCCTTGATTGTCGTGAGTGCACTCGTGCTCTCTCGATAATCCATTATTAGTCCGGTGCAAGTCCCGGAGATAAATTAAATTGGTCCCACTCCTCCGGCTCCGACCAAGGTTTTCGGGAGGTTTTGATGAGCCCCTCCCACTTATTCCCAATTGGGATCCCCCTTTGCCCCACTATCAGCTTGTCTGATAATTGGCTGAATAGAACCGCGACTCTTTATGGGCCGGATCTCAAACAGCCCGCTCCACTCCTCGGAGTGGAGAATGAAAAGAATACGTTTTTTTTTTTTTTTTTTTTTTTTTTTTTTTTTTTTTTTTTTTTTTTACGCCAGAGTCTGTAGTCACACTGCAACTATTCCTTCCACTGTCACAATTACTACACCAGGACAATTAAATCTATACTTAGAATGACATATAGGTTTTGCATACAATTTGAGGAGGTAGAGACTTAAAAGGCACCACACAACGTCAATGCAACAAATGAAGAAAAAATATTGTGATTACGTGATGCTGTAGTCAGTACAGCAGCGTCGCAAAATAAAATGTTCCGAAGGCAAATGTTGTTCAGGTTATTGGTGAGTACGGGGAGGAGGAGGAGGAACTGATACTAATCAATAAAGGAGAATGATGTATCATTTCCGTCGACTTAATTTTCTCGTCACAAAGGCAACAAACATAAGGGACAAACAGACTTATTTTTTATTAAACAATTATTAGCTTGATACATATTAATGAGAAAGTGTGCCGGAACCGGGACCCGAAGCAGGGACCTTTGCCTTTCGCGGGGGACTTCTTTCTTACTTTAAAATTTTACCAGGTTTAAAGATTTAAATTTAGAGCAGTCGAGAGCAATATAAAATACTGTTATTTTTAAAACTGTATTCCGTCCCTCCACTGTGAGTATCGATATACCAGTTTTTCATGATTAAATCTGTTACTATCAAACAGGATTTTCTCAGTAGTTCCGGTTCTTGTTCTATAGCTCATTTCTCTTTTGCGTAACTCGCTGAGTACTGTGGATTTAAATACAACGACAGTATTCGTGTTTATCGATCGAGCCATGGTGGGGTGCACAAGCACTTTTGGGCAGAAGGCAATGTGTGGCATATGGAAATTTGGGTCGCTCCGGGAAGCGTGTGCTGACAGCATATTGGTTAACGCGACCGCTTGCGAAAGCGGGAATTCCGGGATGGAGGCCCGTTCCGACAATTTTCATGTGCAACCGTAAAATTGAACAGCTGATGCTGATTCGTACTCACAATTGCGAATACTTCTCTCGTGTACCACGTGTAATAAGAACGAAGTACTACCGTGGAATCAAAATAGTGGCAGTCACGCTCATAATGATCGGATGACGGTTTACTGAAGTAAAGGAAGAGTGTAGGAATCTAAATGATGGCAATTATCTTTTTTTATTTAAACCTTAATTAGCTTAAAATTGCGCCGTTGTAAACTTTTTAGGTTCCATATTCTTTCACAAGATTCCATTTTATAATAGTCTCAACTTTAAACAACTAGTAACAGTAAAAATATCGAAAACCGCTGCATTTATTTGTAACTAGCTGAACCCCCGCTGCTTCGCATGCGTAGGCTGGTTGGTCTGCACCAGGTGTTTCTTTTTAATCCTGATGAAGAATCCATATTTTAAGTTTCGTAGTTATAGCTTGAAATTTGAGTTAACAGCAGATCTCTTTGAAAACCAATTTTTGCATCCCGTATTTCACCCCCTTATTAGTCTAATTTAAAAAAATAATAATAAAACAACCTAAACACGTGTCTGTTAAATTTGAACCCCGAATCCAAATCCGAAAATTTGTAGTTTTAACTTCAAAATTGCCTATATAGCAACAGATTTTCGAAAAACATGTCCTCTCCAATTTAACCCCCTTGATGGTTGAATTTCCAAAAAATACCGACACACTAATTTTGTAAATCATAACGAACAATACAAATACCAATTTTTGCAGCTCTAGCTTCAAAATTGTCTTGGCAACAAAGTGTTTTCGAAAAGAATTTTTGACCCCCTCTTTTACCCACTTAGTTGTTGAATTTCCAAAAATACCGAAACACGTATTTTTTAACGTCTAACCAACTATATAAATATCAATTTTTGCACCTCTAACTTCAAAATTTTATCAATAGAAACGTGTTTCCAAAAAGAATTTTTGATCCTCTGTTTAACCCTCTTACTTGTTGAATTTCCAAAAATACTAAAAAACATGGATTTTTAATCCTGACCAAGATTTCACATCCGAAGTTTCGTAGTTGTAGCATAAAATTTGAGTTAACAGCAAAATATTTTTGAAAATCCTTTTTTTTTGCGTCATCTATTTTACCCCCTTATTTGTCGAATTTAAAAAAATGTCGAAACACGTATCTTTTAAATTCGAACCCTGAATTAAAATACGACATTTTGTAGTTCTATCTTGAAAATTGCCTAAATAGCTACGTATTTTCAAAAAACGTTTCATCCCCTATTTCAACCCCTGACGGACGGAATATCGAAAAATCCCTTCTTAAATGACGCCTACAGAGTAAGATCAACACCCTCCACAAATTTCAAGTTTCTGTCTTCAGTGGTTTGGGCTCGGCGATGATGAGTCAGTCAGTCAATCAATCAGGACACTTCCTTTTATATATAGAAATTACTTTCACCGCCAACTAGCGTGTTTATAGTTTTCACTAAAAGAAGCGTGTCACTGTAAGTCCTTCGGCGCGATTTGCACGAACGACTGGGGGGGGGGGGGGGGTCGTGCCTTCCAGCATCTTCGTTTCCAGTTTAACACTCGTTGTTAAGCAACGGTAGGCGTACCTATTCGATCGTTAGGCCTAGGCTAAAAAGAAGAGAGAATATAGGTCCCTATTGGCGTGTCCGTTTACTGTACTGCTAGCTGTAATGTGTCGGATCGAATTTCGCACCACGATTTTTACATTTCGCGTCGCAAATATTTCTTTATTTTCCTTTGTTGTAAATAAGTGGACATGTTACAGAAAACTGGAGTAAAATTAAAAGTAGTCACGTATAGCTTCAGTATTTTGTCAGTATGACATTGACATTAAGAATACCTTTGAGCCTTCGAGTCCTTGGAAAAAGTGCTCATCCATGGCAAATCTCTTCCACGAACAATGAACCAAATCCAATAAGGCACTCCCAGTTCTCTTTGGAGCGTCTGGTCACAAATATGCCGTAGAATACCTATGCCTGCTATATGCGATGGAGATCGGATGACTTTGGAGGCCTCGGAAGGCACTAATATTCTCCTTCCATTGAAACCGGCTCTGAATCTTAAGGCTAGTATGTGAAGGATGATTGCGTCTTGGTATTTGAGACGCCTGTCGGTATACCAAAACTGAGCTTCAGGGATAACATTTTGAGGCAAATTTTCACAGCATGCTGAAATGAACTTATCTTTGATATTTTTTGAAGTTCGTGCACCCATGGAAGACACCCAGTCCCAACATTTCACACTTTACGCGCCTGCTTCTAGCACGTGTCGCAGCGAAGCGTCAAGTGTGGAATAAACAGGAGGAGGACCTCTGCTCGTGGGTTGTGTTCTCGTTGCAGAAAAATAACTTTCCTAAAATGTTCAAATGTTTGTTAAGCTTATGGAACTTAACTACGGGGTCATCAGTCCCTAAACTTACAAACTACTTATGAACTAGCTAATCCTAAGGACGGCACAAATATCCATGCCCGAGGGGGGGATTCGAGCCCCCGACCGTAGTGGCCGTTCAGACCGTGACTGAAGCGACTCAGTCCCCTCGGCCACCGCGGCCTAACTTTCCGCCAATCAACAATTGTTAGCCTATCCACGGCTTGTTCATACGACAACGCTTCGTTGACAATAGCACAACGGGTCCTGATTCCATGGTCCTTAATCTTCTGAGAGCAGTTCTCGATAAGCCCACCAACCGCGGAGCGCTCCTTATTTCCTACATGATTAAAAAAATAAAACAATTAAAAAAAATTCTTGTCCGCACTGGTCAATTCTTTATCTTGTCTCCGTGTAGAGAGAATTGTTCTTCCGGGTCTTGCTACCTCACCATTTTCTCTACAGAGTGTTCCGTCTCCTTGCTGGGAAGAGTTGACACTATAAGGGAGTGCTGCCTCAATCACTAATACCGTTTTCAAAGAGCAATTATTCCCTTGTACACATTTACCCTCAGCTATTCTGAAGGATACTTATGACGTATGCCAATCAGTTAATAAGCTTCGCTTAGCTGAAATCTAAGACACCTGGAGACGAATGTTCAAATGTTTGTAATCCTATGGGACCAAACTACGTTGGTCATCAGTCCCTAGTCTTACAAACTAGTTAAACTAAGAAACTAACCGAAGAACAACACACATATCTATGCCCGATGGAGGATTCGAACCTCCGACGCGGTAGGCCGCGCGATCCCTAACGTGGCGCTCCAGACCGCTCGGCTACTCCCGCGCGGCCCCAGGAGACGGGCGAAGTAATTACAGTGAATACAACCAATTCGATATTCTTACTGTGACCACTTGTCTATCTCTTTAAAGATTAGACATAAAATGGAATCTTTTGAAACAAGGTGAAACCTAAAAAAATACAGAATTTGTATCGAATTAAGGATTAAAATATTACTTGCACAGGTCTAAATAAAATTAAAAAAAAAAAAAAAAAAAAAAAAAAAAAAAATTATTCCAGAAAGAATCGTACGTTTGTCCTTTATGTCAGCCTACCCAATGAGCCATTGAAACAGATGTGAAATGGTCATCGTTGTAGTAAACCTACCAACGTGGAGTTTCTATATTTCAAATGTTTCTACGTGTTGAAAAATTAATTTTGAAAGAAATGATGCGGTAAGTTAAACTACAATGACTCTCGACCTATACAGTATCATACCTATCATATTGTTTCCATGTGACGATTTCAGCACCGATCTGATGCTCCAAGGACCGCCAGAGTTGGATACACAGCCACTTCCTAACATGGGCTTGCGCTGTGTTCTGCAGTTGGACTCTACATTAATCGGACCAGGGTATCTTTTTGCCTCTCATTGTACTCTTTCGTATAGCAAGACTTTAATGTGCGAAGGGGAATATCTAATCCTGGCAGTGAGGCTTGTAGTGTAACAGCTTACACCACATGTTTCCTGCTAGAGGCTCAAGAAAGTCGAGTATAATTAATTATTTAATGAGTCATATTTAACTTAGCAAAGTGGTAGGAGAATATTTTCTGTCTCCAATTTTTCTGTGTACAGGTTTTGTGCAGAAGAAAAAGAATCGGCGAAGAATCCACTATGCAAGTGATATAATTATTCCAAGATAAATTAAATGTATGTATGTATATTCCGAAGCTTTTATTTTGTTATAATTATTCTTTGTCTGGATATGTTGGAAAAACAAGGCAGATAATAAACCTTTGTATGTATGTACTTAAAGTAATAAAATAAACACTGTACTTGTTATAGTAACACTGCTTGCTTGAATTAATAATGATGTAAATGAGAAGTGTTTTGCTATTTTGGGTTCTCTTGTGATGATTGGAAAAGAGTTAACACCCAAAAAGACATATCAAGATATGTTGCTATGTTAGGAGGCACGAACTAGCCGGACCTCTTATATTTGGCAACTACATCCTTATTACACACATTTAACGAATGAAGAGATCTTATCATAAAGAAGTGGTAATGAGATTGTTCCCGACACGCACGGTTGGTTGAGATGCTTAAACAGTAGGCACCATCAGAACAACTCAGTCTACAATGTGTGTGAAGGAAATTGCTTTAACGGTATGTACCTCTTATGCCCTACTCCGATGTGTTCAAATGTTTGTGAACAAACTTACAAACTACTTATGAACTATCTCATACTAAAAACTACACAAACATCCATGCCCGAGGGGGTATTCGAACCCCCGGCGGGGAGCGGCTTCGCGCATCGTAGCATAGCGCCTCAATGCGCTCAGCCACTCCGCCGCGGCTGCCACCAACGCCGTCTGCAGAGAAGGCCTCCGCGCCCACCCCTCGCATCGGCTAGCCAGTCAGCTACGCGCTGGCGGCCTACTCTGCGTGACGTGGCACGCACGGTGTTGCTTCTACTCTGAACGCTAGCACTCGCCACTGCCTGACAACCCCCTACAAGGCAAGGAACTCACACAACGTGTTTACAAAAGCTGCTTAAAAAAGGACAACGCCAGAACACTTTTTCATTACTTTCTCAGGGCTTATCCAAGCTTTTTTGACGATGAGTCAATATTTGCCCTCAGTATTTTCCTATTATGTAGAGTCATTATTAAGTAGAAAAATAGCTAAAGAATTGTTAAGTTCGTATTAAGAATTTTATATATTACAAAATGAACATCTCTTCAATATATGGAATTGGGTGTTCATAGGAACTGAGATTTCCTTCCTTTCCTATCCGTAAACCTCTAATATCGCGTTCCCTCTGATGTGGTCAACTACAGCCTCCCTTCGTATTGGTGGCCATGATACTAGTCTATCCTTAATTTCGATTCCACGGCGAAAGTTCCAAAATATTATTACTCAAATTCTCAATCAAAAAAAGTGATGGTAGCAAATTTTAATGTCATCGAACAGTCTTAACAGAGATTCCAGTCTTTTTGGAAAAATGAATTATTATCCCGACGCGTTTTACTGTCTCAAAACTTAGCAACTACTTCACTGAATGATGCCCAAGCTTCTCTATGGCACAACGATTTCTCTATCGAATACCGTTTTCTCTCAGTTCAACAAATTAAAATCTAGAAAAAATGTTTTCATTTTTCCCCTGGATATTCTGTAGTGTGGGTATTTTCATTGAGCGGCCGTGCCAGCGGCGCAGTCCTCGGTGCGAGCACGGGGCTGGTCGATGCCCGGCAGAGCTTTCCCTGGGCCCGCCCATGCGTTCAGATCGACACAGCTGACCGCCTCGACGCGGCCCACGGTCGATCCCAAGTCGACTAGCATGATTACAGACCAGAGGCAGAGAAGTATCGCACACAGAGGCGGATCCCCTCGGAGTGCACCTCACATTCACCGAACCACCGATACAAACACACAAAACCGCTGGCTCCAGTACAAAGTTAACTGACGGTACACAGAAACAGCCTACACGTATATTCCCAGAATGCCCTGGTCTCCCGCCACCACACGACCGACTGGAGACACCTCCATCAGGCTACATATAGACTCGTGACAGGCCCCCAACGATTATATTTTTGCCTTGGCGTAACGTTCTCCTGTAAATAATATTTGCACATCCAGCGTGACAAGGAAAGGATGCCGGGCCCTTGCCACGCCGGACCACATATGTTACTCTGTGGGCGGACACTTGTCACGCCGGACAGTTGCCACACCTGACCCTTCTCCAGGTAGTCGGATTAGCGGCCCCTCAGGCAAGGGACGCCCTTCCCCGTACTGCTGGTGTTAGAGTCCAAACCACCGTCTTACACGATACAGCCAATACGAAAGAGATTTTTGTTCGACATCTCGCCGAAATTTACAACTTCTTTTTAATATCCCGAAATCGAAATATTTATAACTTTTGGGAAACGAAAGCAATACCGTCGGCTATGTCAGTGTGTAATTAGTTCTTCCAACCACAAATATTGTCACGTTGCAATGGAAGTAGGCTTGACTTCGAAGGCAACTAAACACAGCACTTATACTAAAAGCACGTTTATTACGAACTCAACATACACGCAAATTAGAAGAACAGTTAACTTAAGAAACAAGTAGAATTTACAAGTGAACATAAGAAAGATGTAGAACCTTCTGGAATTGTTATTACAAAGAAATAAATTTTTGCCGGGGGGCTCCGCAGTCAGTGACGCTATCCCCTGCGCCACGCCGGCAGTTGGTGTTGGGGGTCTCTCGCGGCATTGCTCCCTCTCCTGGAGAAACAGCGACCCGCTGTTATGATCCCTGTGGAGCCAGCTGCAATGTCCTGGATCTTGACCGTGTCATGGGTCCTCTGTATAACAGTTCAACAGAATCCTTCTCCGCGATTATCGACGACAGACGTTCATGTCGTGGATTCATCAGAAACATTACCGTCCTTAAAGTCCTTGAACAAGAAGCCATTGCCGTCTACCTGCTCTTCAGGATCGTAGTAAGGCTTCACGCGCAGGACGTGAACAATGTCTCTTCGTTTTTGACGTTTCGACGTCGTCTCTCGCGGCAATATGGATCCAGCCTCCCTCCGTTTGTACGGTAGCTTTCTTCCACACTTACTGATTGCGATAGAAACAGTCCATCGCCGTGGAAGGAACATGAAAGGAACGATATAAAGATAATTAGAATGTTCGCTTATCATTCAAGTTTGATCAATGTATTTGTACATATATTAATTGCTACAACTGCGTGAAAAAGGAGGAAAGAAGAACGATACACTTCATAAATTTACTCTTCAGCGGCGAAATATTAGTTAATAAAGTGAATTGGAACAATGTTCAAATCAATGACAGAAAATACGTTTACAAAATATAGATAAGAGCGGCTATGTTTGACAGATCACCTAAAGTCGACATACAAATTTGAAATAAAGAAATGAAGGAATATATAGAATGCTATGCTTGTAATGTACACTGTTCTACATTGTTTAGCTGAGTCGCAGAGGAAACACCCTAGTTTTTTAATGGAAATATCATAATCCCTATGATCTGCACTACAAAAGAAACAAAGAGTTCAATGTAGTATATGTACTAGCTCACTGAAGTCGATATTTCCTGTCAGTGTGAGCAGATGTTATACTCGACTACCGGAATAAATTAATAACTGCCGCAGCGGAGCGGCCAAGCGCATTGAGGCGCTATGCTGCGATGCGCGAGGCCGTTCCCCGTTGGGGGTTCGAATCCCCCGCTCGGGCATGGATATTGTGCCGTCCTTAGTTTTAGGTAGTCCATAAGTAGTGTGTAAGTTTAGGAACTGATGACCCCGCAGTTAAGTCCCTTAAGCTCAACAAACATTTGAACATATTAATTTACCGACCCCGGCACCCTCATGATGCAGCCGCTGAACATTTCACAGAAAAATTGAGTCTCAACACAAATAGGTACACTACTCATACAATTATAGTTGGCGGTGACTTAAATCTACCATCCGTATGTTGACAAAGATACACCTTCTGACAGGGTGGCAGATACATCTTCCTTTATTGTTCTAAATAATTTTTTTTTAAATTATTTTGAACAAGTAGTTCACGAGCCCATTAAAATTGTAAATGGTTTCGGAAACACGCTTGAGCTCTTAGTGACAAATACTCCACTACGGATACAGGGATAAGTGAACCCAAAGTTGTAGCGAGCTCAAATCTGTAACAAAGATATTCACCAAAACTAAACGCTAAATACGTCTATTAAAAAAGGAAAAAAAAGACAAAAATTTGATTGACATCTTAATAGGAGACAGTCTCCATTTTTTTCTAAATTAACTATGTAAGTGAAGACCATATGTGGCTTACATTCAAAGAAATAGCAACAACAATATTGGAGGGATTCCTGCCAAATAAATTAATAAGAGACTGAACTGGTCCCCCACGGTACATAAAACAGAACAGAAAGCTTTTGCAAAAAAGCTAGACGAATTCAAAATCCCCAAGATTGCCGTTATTTTACTGAAGCTCGAAATTTAGCGCGGCCTTCAATGCGACATTCGTTTAATATTTTTTCACAACGAAACTCTTTGTAGAAATGTAGCGGAAAATCCAAAGGGTTTCTGGTCCTATGTTATTACAGCAGGGGAAAGACTAAGTGACTGCCTTTATCGCGCGATAGCGACGGTAATGTTACTGAACACAGTGCCAATAAAGCGGAGTTACTAAAGTAGTTTTCAGAAATTCTTTCATCAAATAAGAAGAAATAAATATTCCACAATTCTAAATAAGAATTGCTGCAAACATAATATAAAAGTAAATACCCTTAGTGATGCAAAGTAAATCACCCTATCAAATAAGTGATGTTGCAGGCGAAATGATAAACTATGTTTTCAAAAGTTTCTAACGCATAAGAAAAATACGTCTAATACATTTGTTTATGATATTCTTTTGTAACAATTATTTTGGAATAGTAAGCTCCTTGCCTTGTTTCCATACCTTTTACTGGCCTGATTAATCAACGACATGGTGAGAAACTTTTATTGTTAAGGACTACAGCTAAATGTACTTCATGAGATCTACGTCTACTGCAAAGTTATTTCTATCGTTGTCTAATTTTGGAGATATGGGAATTATTTCATCAATATAGCTGCTGAACTTGTCAATCTTAAGAGCAGATCTGTTTTAGGGTGTGTATTTTAGGTGCATTTCTAAACTTCAGATTCTTTTAAAACAGTTTAACAAAATGATATTTTAGGAGCTAATTGCGGTCATGAAGTTACAGGTATAATTTTAGAATTCACAATCTTTCACGGTGTGGCCATAATATTAGAAGGTAGGTAAAAGTTCTCTTAACGTGTCAACGTAGGAGCTTTTACCTAAATAGGTAATTGCAAATTGAAAAGCGGTAAATTTAACTATAAGTTCTGTTTGCAGGAGGATCATTTGAGTGATGTTTAATGTATTTGCTTCGATGAGTCAAATTTCACCGCGTACTGATTAAACGCTAGTGAACCGAACTGTGACCAGCTAGCTTCACATTAAGTTATTTAAGGATACTGCGGCGTGATACACTTTTTATTTTTACATCTTATAAAGATCGCATCGTTAGGTGGTTCTCACAGGTGTTTCTACGTTCAATAAGTCTCCGTTCCTGAAAGGCAGCTTTCCCTTGCAGTGATCCTGTTTTCGGCGTAACCACTTCCACACATTATCCCGTAACCATTGCAGTAGGAAAAACGCCTGCCCTTAGCCGTTGTAATAGCTTCCATACTGACGGTCGTATTTCCATTTTTTTAGCTTATGGGACTTAACTACGGAGTTATCAGTCCCTAAACTTACAAACTACTTATGAACTAGCTACAACTAAGGACGGCACAAATATCCATGCCCGAGGGGGGATTGGAAACCCCGTCCGTAGTGGCCGTGCAGACCGCGCCTCAGTCCCCTCGGCCACCGCGGCCGGCACGGTCGTACTACGAAATGCGGAAGCGACCAGTGTGCATATGTCGGGACACCGTCCACGGAGTTGTCGGTCCGGGTGGTAGGGGGGGAGGGGGGAGGGGAGGAGGAGGAGGAGGAGGAGACAGGGACACCCGACCATTCGGAGCAGGTAAAAGTGTGCCAAATGTCCGGCGTGGCAAGTGTCCGGACACCCAAGAAAAGGCTTTCATCTTACCTCACTCTTAACATAAAAGGGAACAAGGAGCCGGGTAGACCACACCATAGATAATAGCTGCGAGACCTCTCAAGCTGCGTACCTATCAGCACAACAATACTTAACATGCAAGTTTAGAAAACCTGTAGAAATAATTTTCGAATGTATTCAACATAAAAATCGTCTTTTCAGTACTGAACTTACGAAAATGATACGGCTTGGTTCTGTCGTTATTGGAAAATGTTGCTTTGCATTTCCTGTGAATTCACTTCTTCTAAAGCATTTGGGTATTATCCCTATAAGTCAGTCATACTTACGGAATGAGATTTTGCGTTAATAAATCTGAGTTCAGCTATCTGGAAGGTCTTCATTTGTCCACATCATTGTTGTTATTTTGAGGGGAATAAACAGCTAGGTCATCAATCCCCCGTTTCTAGCTAAGAGTTCACTGTCTGTAGCTAAAAATAAAACACCGAAAAGAGAAACTCACAAACGGACAGACTGACAATGTAAATTTACTGACAACACCAAAAGACACGCAACAGGAACTGAGCTAAAACTGGACAGCAGAATACCATGTCTGGCTGATCACAAAGGTAGTACAGGATGAGCCAGCCATGCTGCGCACACGAAAAAACCGCTTGGCATTCGACGCGAAACTCTTAAAAGGACTCAAAAATGTTGGATAGGTGGGGCTCTGATATGTTAGGCTATAGCACCCACCACTAGATGGAACTGTAAAAACCAGCTGTGCGAGTAAAACTTAAAACAGCGTTAGCCATGGAAGCATCGTCGCTCAAAACCAAAGGTAGCGCGTCTGGTAGATGAAAAGACTGCCGCAAGTTGGCTACGATAGGACTGTCCACCAGAAGATGGACTGCTGTCAGCACTGCACACGAGTGGCGCCTCAGGGAGAAGGTGATAGCCGTGGGTTAACCATGTATGCCCAATACTCTTGACATATCAGCCGCAGTGAAGGTTTCCAAAGAGCTTGGATAGCTTCACTGACCGAAGCTTATTTGGAACACTCGCAGTAGACCATTCACTGCTCCAAGCCTCACACACTTTCCAGCGCAATGCCAATTTGAGATCTGGTTCCGTGATGCCAATATCTAGAGATGGTGCCATAGTGGTCTGCTTGGCCAACCGATCAACATGTTCATTCTCGGGTATGCCGAAGTGACCCGGGGTCCACACTAAGACCACAGAACGACCAGATCGGCCGAGAGAGTATGCAGTATCTTGGAGTGACCGCTCTAATGGGTGGTGAGAGAAATACTGGTCGATCGCCTGTAAGCCAATCAGGGAGTCATTACAGATGACAAATGACCCCCTGGGGCAGGTTTTCGGGTGTATCAGAGACCTTACAATGGCGACCAGCACTGCGGTAATGATGCTACTCTCACGAGGTAAAGAATGCTGTTCAACAGGGTCATCATGCAGATATGCATACGCAGCGTGAGCATGTTAGGGAACGTCTATTCACATCTACATGGGATACTCTGCAAAACACATTTAAGTGCCTGGCAGAGGGTTCATCGAAGCACCATTATACTATGTATCTCCCATTCCATTCTCGAATAGCGCGCGGGAAGAATGAACACCTGAATCTCTCCGTTCGGGCTCCGATTTCTCGTATTTTATTCTGATGATCATTTCTACCTATGTAAGTGGCAGTCAACAATATATTTTCGCATTCGGGGGAGCATGTTGGCGATTATAGTTTCGCAAGTAGCCCACGCCGCAGCGATAAGCGCCGTTGTTGTAATGATTCCCATCCCAGATCCTGTATCATTTCCGTGACGCTGTCTCCCCTGTATCGTGACAATACGAAACGAGCTGCCCTTCTCTGGACTCTTTCGATGTCCTCCGTCAAACCCACCTGATAAGGATCCCACACTGGGCTGCAATACTCCAAAAATGGACGGACAAGCGCAGTGTATGCAGTTTCTTTAGTAGTTCTGTTGCATCTTTTAAGGGTTCTGCCAATAAAACGCAGTCTCTGGTTCGCCTTTCCCACGACGTGTTCTTTCCAGTTTAAGTCTGAAGTAATAGTAATTCATAGGTATTTTGTGGAGTTTACGGGGAACAGATTTAACAGGGGAAGAACCACACATTGCTTTTATGTGGAACATATTTCCTTTGCTCCACAAGAAGCCGAACTGGCTTTATTGGACAACTAACTTTTGCATGGAAGCGCCATCTCCCCGTATTTTAACGTCCTCGGTTCTTCCAATCTGTCGCCTATTGACAACGTCCAGTCGATGATAGCGGAACGTCTGGCCAGGGATGCACAACCCGCGGCTACGCCAGCTCAGCTTTGGCAGTAGGTGGAAGCTGCTGTATCCGCAACACGTCTAGAACTTCTGTCATTCAATGCCAAGACGTGTATCATCGGTTATAGCAAGTAATAGTGGCAATACTACATACCGGTTTCATAATTTTTGTTTCTTCACATGTAGCTGTGTTATCATACCTGCCAACCTACAAAACGTAAAAATCGGGAGATGGAGTACAAAAAAAATCAGAAGATTTTTCAAAAAGACAGGACATTGGTCAAAGAAAAGAAACCCGGTGCACACATGCTTCAAAATTTGCCTCGCCTCAACATAATATAATTTCTGAAATTCTATCACCTCTTTTCGCTTCATGCTTCTTTGCAGAAAATAGTACATGTTTAGGAAATAATGGTCAATGGCAGACAATGAGTTCCCTTTTTTTGCAGCCGAATTTAATTAATGAAACATTCCTTTTCCTATCATTTGATAGGGAAATATCACATTGACAAACAATACAAACTTCTAATAGCATACCTTTCCTACATTGGAAGATGCACAAATCGTACCAACACAGCTTAAAAAAAAAAAACAGTTTTTTATTTTATTTTTAATTTATTTTATTTATTATTATTTTTTTACCATACTGGAATACATACCACCAAATTGAAATTCCACGACACGTAAAATCGCTGTAGACAAAGTTGCATTTCCGCAACACTCAACTATCCACTCGAAACGTTTACTCATGGAACTTCACTTCCGCACAACGACAAATCATTGCCTCCAAATAGCGGTCGTCACTGTGTACGCGTATGTCTGCTAATAGCGCAGGGCAGAGCAAAAATAATCGATATCCAAGATGCGCATGATTCCTAATTTCTATGAATTTCAATACGTATGTCGATTAGACTGACGAGTGATCAAACGGCTTTCGACCATTGTTTATAAAAATTGCTGTATTTTTAAAATGAAACTTAGTTTCCACGATTAAAGTTAAAAATCGGGAGAAATAAAGGAAAAAATCAGGAGGAGGCAGAAGTGTAAAATCGGGAGACTCCCGCCTAAATCAGGAGAGTGGCAGGTATGTGTCATGTATTGACTATGCTTCGATAAGCAGAAAGGACGCACTCAAAGCTGCGAAACTGAAAACGCTCGCAGTTGGCAGGCTAGACTGGTACCGCCTAAGTTACGTGAAGCAAACAGTAACGCAATAGCTTTGCGAACTGCAGGCGACTGTCTGAGGGTAGGATTTTCAATTCAGGAAATAATCAGGTAACTTCAGATAGCGCCTAGACGTTACCGGAGGACTTGGCCGCTAACTGGCACGTCCTGCCATACGTGACAAACTCGATACCAGCTCTGAGAAGAGTGAGAGGGGAAACCAGCAAAACTGCTGGTAATGCTGTTCCCATTGAGGGGAGTCGTAATGCCGGGCCCAAATACCGTGAAACGTTTTTGTGGCCATACGTTGAAGAACAGTTAGAATTTTGTTACTATAAAAGCCAGTAATCTATATCAATAAATGTGAATGTCTGTTCGGTGTACGTTTATCACGTCTGAACCACAAGACATACAGAGCTAAAAAATTTGTACAGTTACTAATGTCTACCCGGGGAAGGCTTTAGGCACGGTTTTAAGGCGATAGGATAGCTTTATATATATAATGTGAATGTCTGTTCGGTGTACGCTTATTACAAACGAACGACAAGACGCAGAGACTTAAATATTTGTACAGTTACTAAGTTTTACCTGAGGAAGGTTTTAGGCACGGTTTTATAGCGATCTGATAGATATTCAGTAATTTGAAGAATATAACGCGAAATGCGGAACAATAATTACTCTTTGAAACTTATATTTACTCTTTGAAAATGGTTTTATTGGTTGCATTGTTGCTTGAGGGTTGATAATGATAAAAGGGTGGAGTATATTCGGATGGAAAGTTATCGGTGTATATAAAATTCTACGTGTGTGTGTGTGTGTGTGTGTGTGTGTGTGTGTGTGTGTGTGTGTGTTTCAATATTTCGCTCTGCAGCGAAAACTACAGAACGCAAACGAATGGTCTGTGTGTAATTGTTCTCCGAAGTCTCCCGTTGTACACCATACAGTTCCATGCCGATAGCTCTAAGGGGGTGGAAGATATGGTGATTGAAAGTCGTCAAATTATTAAAAAAAATTCGGACTGAAGGCCAGCGATAACATTTGCGAAACTATAGCAAGGAGGTTACATACAGCGAAACGTGATGCGACAAACCAAATCTTTCGTCTATGCGTGCTACAATGTCTTCAGCTCTTTCTCTGTAGGGATAAGCATACGAATAAGGAAATATAAGAATGAATAAGTAAAGCAGTAAAAAGGAAATTTCTTTTAATACATATCTTTAAAGAATCGATTTGACGTTTCGTGCATTACAGCAAGGACAATACTACAAATAACGTAGTTTACCAGAATGACCTAAAATGAAATTAAAATGAATTTGGACATTACTCTCACCCTACGTGTTGAGATACTGCAATACAGGCTACAAGGAATGATGTATGTATTATTTATTGTAAATCATTAAGCACTTCACATAATTTTATTTTTTTATTTGAATGTTGAATAAATATGTTTGTTTCTAAAGAAGGTATTGTATTTCAGTTCATCCTTCAAAACCAGTGTCATAGCACAGTACTGAAAGATAGCGCATCTATCATAATTAACCAACACGCGAGCGGAGCCGCGGGTTTAAACTGGTATCCTCATACAGTGAGTAGCAGGGGAGACAGAACCAAAACTTAACCCGACAGAAGCCTCAGGGACGTGGCAAGCTCGACGTTAGACATCGGTGGCGACGCCTTTAATCAGATCGGCGTCTTTCGCCCCCAGCCTAGGGCGAGCTCCACACAATCCCTCTTTTCGCTTAGAACGCCTATCTTAATAGTTTGTCTTTCTACAATACTGCTAGGCCCTGGCTATTGTTGTAGACGTATGAATGCTTTCTAAACTGGCCTACAATTGTAGTAGTTTGTCGGCATCACAGTAAATAGCTGTTTCAATAGTCCCACCAGTCTCAAACACAAACAAACCGACGGAGTCTCTTGTTCGCACAGCTCACTACAGTGTGAGCACCTGCTAGCACTCTGCACTCGCTCCTAACCGCTCAGAAGGCGCAGTCTGACCCGCAGTCCGTCATCCCCTTTTTTCTATGCCAGGCCGCGACGTTATTTGCGAGCATGTCATCTTCGTTCGCGTTATTTGTCAAATACACTTATCTGTGATACGTCTCGTTCTTTTTGGTGACGCATTTTGTATGGCGAACTGTGTACTTAAAAGTGCAGCACGTTTCAAACGATTCGATGTCAACGAAGATCATGTTTTTAAGGATTAACGAAGCCAAGTGACTTGACAATGGAAGTCCATTCCGAATATTCGCAAAATACTGCATGTTAAGGGAGCATAATTAGTCCTCAGCAAATAATCTTGTTTCTTATCGCGATCGCGAGATATTCAATCATTAAATATATACAAGGAGACTACATGGGTATCTCTCTTTACAATTTATATATTCTTGTACGTAATGTTCTGAACAAATTACAATCAGCCAATGCCATTTTTGTTTATTCGTAATTTTATATGTTTATAAAACTTTGTTAATAAGGATGGTTTCAATCAAAAGGCCTGAGTTACATTTTTTACAGTATCGGCCTCACTATCAGTTCACGACGGTAGTCTTTGACTTCTGTTTGCGAAGAGCTACAACGCTGTTTTTGGAAAGTGATCTCCATAGCTACTAATGGCTTTCCAAGCAGCAAACCTACTGAACTAGGTGACAAGGTGTTCAGCTCGTACACATACACATAAAACAGAAACTGACGTAAGACGTGGAATTAGGGCTCTCAAAATATTTTATATAACTGAATTCGAAAACAACGACAAAATATTTGTCGCAGAGTATTTTGAACCACTGACCCTATGGTTCAGAGACCAGAACGCTTCCACATGAGCTTCACCGACAGATACTACAACTGCTTAGTTATTGTTAATTAGGCGTACTTGAAAAACTTCAAAGTCGATTTTCTCGAGAATTTTTGAGAGTCGCATCGAATGGATTTGGGTGATTAAGTTCTGAACTTCACGTACCATAAATAGTCTTCCAGAGTAACGAGCTCAAGCACTGCAACCAGGTACTGACGAGTGACCTGATTACATTAAGTGATTACTTTCATAAATGGAAACTTCAGCCAAACCCAAATAAAACTGAGGTTACTGCATTCCACCTGAATAATAAAGAAGCCCAAAGGAAGCTACATGTGACTTTTGATGGAATTGAAGTGCCACATACCTACGTATCACTCTAGCTCTATCCTTGACATTCAAAGAACAGTGCTTAAAGCTTTCAAAGAAAATTGCCTGAAGAGTGAACGCCGGCCGCGGTGGCCGAGGGGACTAAGGCGCTCCAGTCACGGTCTTCACGGCCACTACGGTCGGGGGTTCGAATGCCCCCTTTCGGGCATGGATATTTGTGCCGTCCTAGTTCGTAAGTAGTTCATAAGTAGTTTGTAAGTTTAGGGACTGATGACCCCGTAGTTAAGTCCTATAGACTATACAAACATTTGAACATTTGAAGAGTGAACGTGACCTCCAAGTGGCAAGAACGCTGGAACGAAAATCCACCGCACAACCGCCACCTCGTGCAAGATCCATCGAAGAAGGTTGAGGGATTCCATCCACCACGCCAAACCTGGTCGAACCGCAACAGGACTGGTCAAGGGAGGTGTGCTTACAACATGAAGAAGTGGGGTTTCCTTCCATCTTCTGACTGTGACTGCGGCGCGGAGGAGCAAACCGTAGGGCACATCGTCAAGCAGTGTCCACTGCGAGCATTCAGTGGTGCCTTGCAGAGTTTACATCGAGTGACAAAGTGCTCTGCACTGGTTCTCAGATTTGGACATTTCCATTTTGTATACTTGTAAAACCATACGATAAATAAATAACCATAAATATAAACAAATTCTGAAATCCGATACGCATGTTGCATTTGCACGCTGGAGCTCCTGCATCTAGCGCGATACACAGATGATTCCTACTTGGTGCAGCGTCACCCGCGGTTGCCGTGGTGACGGCGTAACAGCGGCCCCGTCGGCGCCAGGTTAACGCCTGCAGCGGCGGCGGCAGCGGTGGGCCTCCTCCCATCATATTCCACCGCCGCAGGAAGCGGCCGGCCATCTCGCACATCGACCGGCCACATCGCCGATGCCGATGCGCTCCATTACTATACTTATCGAGCACATCACTGGCCCGATGTGGGCCGCCCTGCCCGCGCACACGCGAACCGAACACTGGCTGCTAGCTGACAGAAGCGGAACGCGAGATCGACTTCACAGCCTGTGCGTCGTCAAGTGCGTCTCATTAGGATCCTTCGATATCTGGATGACGAGTCGACGACAGAACGGGATCGTGTGCTTGACTAGATGACTTCACTTAATTATAACTTACTAGCTTAAACCCGCGGCTCCGCTCGCGTGTTGGTTGATTATGATATATAAACTATCTTTAAGCAGTGTGCTATGAGACTGATTTTGAAGGAACTGAAAAAATATTCCCATCAGATTGCAGAAGCCTATGCACTTACCGTTTATCAGGAAAGTAAGTAGTGTAGATCAAATCACACGTAAAAATGCACTCGTTTCTTAGATCCAATCACGAAATTCAACAATAATGATTCTAATAATATCACAGATCGATCACTTGATGCAATGCGCGAAACGTCAAATAAATTCTTTTTAAAGAGATGTATTAAATAAATTCCCTTTTTATTGCTTTACTTATTCTTATCTACATCTACATCTACATCTACATGGGATACTCTGCAAATCACATTTAAGTGCCTGGCAGAGGGTTCATCGAACCACAATTATACTGTTTATCTCCCATTCCATTCTCGAATAGCGCGCGGGAAGAAAGAACACCTGAATCTCTCTGTTCGAGCTCTGATTTCTCTTATTTTATTCTGATGATCATTTCTACCTATGTAAGTGGGAGTCAACAATATATTTTCGCATTCGGAGGAGAATGTTGGCGATTTGAATTTAGCAAGTAACCCACGCCTCAGCGATAAGCGCCGTTGTTGTAATGATTCCCATCCCAGATCCTGTATCATTTCCGTAACGCTGTCTCCCCTGTATCGTGACAATACAAAACGAGCTGCCCTTCTTTGGACTCTCTCGATGTCCTCCGTCAAACCCACCTGATAAGGATCCCACACTGGGCTGCAATACTCCAAAAATGGACGGACAAGCGCAGTGTATGCAGTTTCTTTAGTAGTTCTGTTGCATCTGTTAAGGATTCTGCCAATAAAACGCAGTCTCTGGTTCGCCTTTCCCACGATATTATCTACGTGTTCTTTCCAGTTTAAGTCTGAAGTAATAGTGATTCCTAGGTATTTTGTGGAGTTTACGGCCTTCACATTTGATTGATTTATGTTGTAAACAAAGTTTAACGGATTTCTTTTCGTACTCATGTGGACGACTTCACACTTCTCATTATTTAGAGTCAATTGCCAATTTTTACACCATACTGATATCTTATTCAGATCGTTCTGCAGTTGGTTTTGATCTTCAGATGATTTTACTAGACGGTAAATGACGGCGTCATCTGCAAACAACCTAAGAGAGCTACTTAGATTTTCCCCTAAATCGTTTATGTAAATAAGGAATAGCAGAGGACCAATAACACTACCTTGTGGAACGCCCGATATCACCTCTGTTTTAGTCGATGCCTTACCATCGATTACCACGAACTGTGTCCTCTCTGACAAGAAATCCCCTATCCAATTGCAAATTTGGGGCGATATACCATAACCACGCAATTTGATTAAAAGCCGTTTGTGAGGTACGGTGTCAAAAGCTTTCTGGAAATCAAGAAATACGGAATCGATTTGCGAACCTTTGTCGATAGCACCCATCACTTCGTGTGAATATAGAGCTAGTTGTGTTTCGCATGAACGATATTTTCTAAATCCGTGTTGACCTTGGGTCAATAGATCGTTCTGTTCGAGATAATTCATAATATTTGAATACAGGATATGTTCCAAAACCCTGCTGCAAATTGACGTCAATGAAATAGGCCTGTAGTTTAGTGGGTTACTCCTACTGCCTTTCTTGAATATAGGTGTGACCTGTGCAACTTTCCAATCTTTTGGTACAGATCCTTCTATGAGAGAGCGGTTGTATATGACTGTTAAGTAAGGAGCTATCGCTTCAGCATAATCAGATAGAAATCTAATGGGTATACAATCCGGACCAGAAGACTTGTTCTTATTAAGTGATTTTAGTTGCTGCACTACTTCCTTATTAGTATGCTTATCCTTACAGAGAAAGAACTAAAGACATTGTAGCACGCATAGACCAAAGATATGGTCTGTGGCATCACGTTTTGCTGTATGTAACTTCCTTACTAGAGAGTGGCAAACATAATCCCTCGCCTTCAGTCCGAATTTTATTTTTTATAATTTGACGGCTTTCAACCACCATATCTTCCACCCCCTTATAGCTATCGGCATGGAACTGCTATGATGTACAACGGGAGACTTTGGAGAACAATTACACACAGACCATTCGTTTGCGTTCTGTAGTTTTCGCTGCAGAGCGAAATATTTAAACACGCACACGCGCACGCACACGCACACAGAATTTTATATACACCGATAATTTTCCATCCCAAAATACTCCACCCTTTTATCATTATCAACCCTCAAGAAACCAATAAAAGCATTTTCAAAGAGTAAATATAATTGTAAAGAGAATTATTGTTCCAAATTTCGCATTATATTCTTCAAATTAATAAATATCTATCAGATCGCTATAAAACCGTCCCTAAAACCTTCCTCAGGTACAAATCAGTAACTACAAATATTTAAGTCTGCGTCTTGTGGTTCAGACGTGATAAACGTACACCGAATAGACATCCATGTTTATAGATATAGATTTACCACATGGAGGAGCATCATATGCATTAAGTATGAAGAAGAGGAGATACAACAGGTTGACAGTATTAAATTCCTGGGATTACAGCTTGATAATAAATTTAGTTGGGAGGAGCACACCACAGAACTGCAGAAACGACTCAACAAATCTGTATTTTCAATACGAGTGTTATCAGACATAGGAGACATAAAAATAACAAAGCTTGCATACTTTGCTTACTTTCATTCCATAATGTCATATGGTATAATATTTTGGGGTAACTCTCCAAGTAAGGTTTTCTTCTGTCCAAAACCGTGTAATACGTATTATTAGTGGTGTAAATTCGCGGACATCCTGTAGAAGCCTCTTCAAAAACTGGGTATATTGACTACTGCCTCTGAGTATATTTATTCCTTAATGAAATTTGTCATAAATAATATACCCCTTATCCCAACGAACAGCTCAGTTCATACATACAATACTAGGAATAAAAATGATCTACACGAGGACTTAAAAGCACTTACTTTAGTTCAAAAAGGAGTCCACTACTCGGGAATACAATACCATCAAGTATAAAAAATTTAGCTACAAATAGAGATCAGTTTAAGAGGAACCTAAAAGACTTTCTAGTGGCCAACTCCTTCTACTCCATTAGTGAATTTCTAAATTGTACCAAATGATGCATTTATCGGTACTCAAACTATTGTAGTATTATTATATTATCGGGTTAAGAAAAACTGAAAAATGTATGTATCTGTATTTATATTATTAGTATTATCTATTATTCAGCTTGTAAATTTTGTTTCTTGACATGTTCCACATCCACGAGGATCTCAACAAGGATCTACGGAACGAAAAACTAATCTAAAGAACTTAATATCGAATAGCGGAACGTAGTCTACTCATCTTGAAATAGTAGCAGTAGTATACTAGTACTCACCATTTACACAATACGTGGTCTGAAGTAATGGTGTTTGCAAATGGTTGTGAAAGCAAGGGAAGGAAGAAGGATAGGAAGGAAGGAGGATAGGAAGGAAAGGATTGACAGTGGCCGCATTTGGGTATTGCAATGGCGACAAGAGAAAATGTGAGCCGGACTTGCCGCCATTGCTTAATATCAATGCCCAAATGCGGCCACTGTCAATCCTTCCTTTCCTATCCTTCTTCCTTCCCTGCCTTTAACAACCATTTGCAAATGCTATTTGGCTGCGAAGCAGTCCGAAAGAACAGACACCACATCAATACAATAAATATGAAGTAATGGTGTCACTGTGTTTTCGAAACAGCAACAACGGCCATCCAGATTTAGGTTTTCCTGATTTCCCTAAATCACGCCAGGCAAATGCCGGTATGGTTCCTTTCAAAGGGCACGGCCGATTTCCTTCCCCATCCTTACCCCAAAAATCCGAGCGTAAACTCTAATGATCATGCTGTCGACGGGACGTTAAACCCTAAGATTCCTTCCTTCCTTCCTTCCTTCCACCGCGGCCGGCTCATTACATTACTTACGACATTTTGCTGGATATGAGGGTTTTTTCCCCAATGATACATAATCACCACTTTCACTAACATTAGATTTTCTTGCAACAAGCAGTCTATTTTGCGAAAAAAAACACTGAAACGAGACAACATTTATTGGTGATTTTCTTGGCACAGGACATCATACACACCAAATCGCTGTACTAGTAGATACGATGCAATAAAAAACACCAACACAACTTCAACTTCTGAACTCAGATTATCGAAGTAGCATATATCATGAACGTTGTTTATTATTGCCCATACACTTCACAATTTTTCCTGTAGGGGCGCATCTACGAGACAAGTGACATGCCGCATTTTCATTGGCTGCTGCTAGATTCCACAATGGCACACCACATCAATACAATAAATATGAAGTAATGGTGTCACTGTGTTTTCGAAACAGCAACAACGGAGTTGGATCAAGATTGAATGTGGCAGACGTCGAGTACAGCACGACAGTGTCATCAAGGTCATGAAGAGGAAGCAGTTGACTTGTAAACCACTGACTGAAGACTGCGTAAGTCATTTCAGAATGGTAGTCTTCTGAATGCTTCGTCTTTGATGACTTAAATATTAATTTACTTTCAGGTATGAACCCTGTTTCTGCCAAAACCAGTTGTCGCTCCGCTCAGTACGACACGAACTAGAGCGCGCGCAACGGCTGACTGACGGCCATTGGCCAGCAGGTCACGTGACGTGGCGTAGGCCTACCCGTGCTTCTGCGCATCCAGACCTCGCCCGCCAAGTTACGTGGCGCGCGCGACCTACTGTGCGTGACGCGGCACGCAGCGCGCAGGCCTTCTCTTCAGTAGAGATGGGCAAGAAATCACGTACTCGTGAAAAATCACGGTGATTGAAAATTCACTGTTTTCACGGTCGCGGCGATCTGGAATCTGACCGTGATTTCAGTCACGGTCACTGTTGGGTAGCGACGAGCAGGAATAGCAGCGAACAGCAGTACAAACTACAAAGAGCCATCTGGTGGCCGAAATGAGTACTAAATGCAGCAGCGAATAGCAGGTGTAGCAGCGAATAGGAGGTGAGCGAAGAGAAGCAGCAAAGGCTAAAAGAGCCATCTGTGGGTCGAAATCTGTACTAATATCAATGCAGCAAATAGCGGGTATAGCAACGAATCACCGATAAGCGATGAACGGGTATAGCAGCGAATCACCGATTAGCGAATAGCGGGTGTACCGGCTAAAAGCTGATCATGGACAGTGACCAGTTCGCATACACTTGTCCGTTTTTCCTAGAAAATCGCCAGGGCCCGGCAGGGAGAGGTTAAAAACTGAAAAACATATCTCGTCCATTTCGCCGTTCGTCGTCTAAAAGTGTATATCTTGTTTCTGCCGAGATGAAGCGATCGAGGACGAGCGAGATGTGTCATTTTACCGCTCTTAATAGCGACTATGTGAAATGTAATTTGTGCGGCATACAATTGTCGCATAAAACTTATACCTCCAACTTAAAGAAGCACCGTGAATAGGCCCATGTAACCGAAATATGTGATGACTTCTTCGAGAGCTATCAAACCTGTGGTGCCAATCAGAGTCCGAGTTGTGCGCTCTCTGCTGCCGTTACCAACGCATGAGCAACTCGAAAAAACATGTGCATAAAATCATTCCCCGTGGGACTTGCGCTGGAATACTGATATCACATTAATTGCTTCAATTATAGTAAAGATCTCAGCTTCTTATTTCATATGTATGCATAAATTTTGAGTTAAAAGTGTATGGCACTGGAAATGAAACTGCAGTAAATTTAAGCATCCAGTTAGCTGTGCATGATACATCTTAAAAACATATGGCACCTAACAGTAAAACTGATACTATATTACTGTAAGTAACTGAAGCGTGTAAAGTAATATGATAACTATTATAGGCCAGTGTATTTAAATAACATCACACTCTAATAACTGCAGTATCAATTACATTAAAGAAACAAGTTATTAAAATTGAGGGCATATATTCATTGACAATGAAATAACGCCTACCTTGCAAATAATTTTTACACTTACTAAGAATATTTACTATTCTTTCATTGTGTTAATGCGGTTAGAAAGTTTATTGTACAGTTATTTTAAAGTATACTTACTATTGACTTATTTGTTGAGATTTACTTTTCTCGGTTTACAACATAACTTTCATAACAACAAAGAGACGATAAATTACTTACTGGTGGATGAAACATTATAACAAAAGTATCTAACTTAATTTTTGTCAGTTCCATGGTAAATCATACAAGTCGCCGGAATCGCGGCGATTCAATCACGGAATAGCGAAAAGAGCAGAAATCGGAATAGCGGGACGAGTAGAAATCGCGGAATAGCGGGACGAGTAGAAATCGCGGAATAGCGGGACGAGTAGAAATCGCGGAATAGCGGGAGGAGTAGAAATCGCGGAGGGATACATGTCGTGAAACCTCAAACAGTGATTCTAAACCGTGATTAATCACGGTTTAGAATCACGGTGATTTAAAAGTAGCAATCACGGAAATCACTGTTAGCGGAAAATCACGGTTTAGCCCATCTCTACTCTTCAGTCGGTGTCGGTCGGGCCCTTCGCCTCCACTGGCCGCGAGGCACGCATCGACCGCGCCACGCCTCGCGCACGACCCCTCTCTACAGCAGCGACCGCGGACCCTCACAGCTTTCCGTACACCAACACTCTCCAACAAGTAACCTCTACAAGAGAATCCCCTGTAATTCCTAATGTTACAAAAATATCTATCAAACACCTGCACTTTTCCGAAACTAAGTACACCGCATTGCCCTCTGAATCCTTTCTACGATGGTTGCAACGTATACAGAGGTTCCAACTTCAGAATATGGCAAATAGTAATGTGAATTAATATGTATGATCGAGTGGGGGGGAGGGGGGAGGGGATAGGAAGGAGCGAGAGTTCTTAATGAAATTCGTTGGGATTTTATTTGAGGATCTAGCTTTAACATTTTCAAAATAAACTATTGTATTAACGTGTTTCCAGCAGTCATCAAGGCCGCCATGTGAGACCGATATATCTCTAGAACACACTGCACAAAAAGCATGACAGATTTCGCAGAAGCCCTCAGACAAGGATATGTTTCATTATATTCAAAATGTTCAAATGTTTGTAGAGCTTATGACACTTAAGTACAGGATTATCAGTCCCTAAACCCACGAAGTACTTATGAACTAGCTTATACTTAAGACGGCACAAACATTCATGCCCGAGGGGGGATTCGAACCCCCGACCGCAGCGGCCGTGCAGACCGTGACTGCCACGCCGCAGACCGCTCGGCCACCGAGCGAGGTGGCGCAATGGTAAAACACTGGACTCTTATTCTGAAGGACGGTGGTTCAAATCCACCTCCGGCCATCCAGATTTAGGTTTTCCTGATTTCCCTAAATCACGCCAGGCAAATGCCGGTATGGTTCCTTTCAAAGGGCACGGCCGATTTCCTTCCCCATCCTTACCCCAAAAATCCGAGCGTAAACTCTAATGACCTTGCTGTCGACGGGACGTTAAACCCTAAGATTCCTTCCTTCCTTCCACCGCGGCCGGCTCATTACATTACTTACGACATTTTGCTGGATATGAGGGTTTTTTCCCCCAATGAAACATAATCATCACTTTCACTAACATTAGATTTTCTTGCAACAAGCAGTCTATTTTGCGAAAAAAACATAAACGAGACAACATTTATTGGTGATTTTCTTGGCACAGGACATAATACACATCAAATCGCTGTACTAGTAGATACGATGCAATAAAAAACAATACCAACACAACTTCTGAACTCAGATTATCGAAGTAGCATATATCATGAACGTTGTTTATTATTGCCCACACACTTCACAATTTTTCCTGTAGGGGCACATGTACGAGACAAGTGACATGCCGCATTTTCATTGGCTGCTGCTAGATTCCACAATGGCTCGCCTCTGTGTACTCATCTCGCATGCCGAATTACGCAGTTTTCGAGTTCGTAGAAGTTGCAATACTGATGATTTCCAGAAGAACATACTAGAAGGTGTTGCTCAAAATCAGTTTATTTTTGTCGATGTTATCATACGAACTATCGCGCAAGGAACTGAGATTTTGCCGACGGAAAACAAATGACGCGGATTTGTTACTTAAACCCGAAAATCCGAATTCTAACCACTGCAATCGTAAACTCGCAATTTAAACAATTTTCGTAAGAATTACGATTAAATCGTAATGGTCGGAACCTGTGCTTATATAGTAGCAACACTGCTGTGGAGACACTATGCAAAGGAATCTACTATTGTCACTGATAGCACACGTTGTTGACATATCTACCATACCTCCGATCAAATGGACTCGTCCGTCCCACTTCATCGACGTGCGCACAATCGATGTAAAATCAGTCACTTGTGAGCGAATGGACTGAAGTAATGGTGTCACAATGTTTTCGAAACAGGAAGAACGGAGTTGGATCAAGATTGAATGTGCCAGAGGTCGTACAGCACGTCAGTGTCATCAAGGTCTTCAAGACGCGTGCGGGGAATCGTCATTGCCGAACAGAACAGTGGCACGTTGGGGAAAAGCCTTCAACGAAGGTCGGCAAACTGTGGCAGACATGCATCGGGCAGGTCGTCCTAGCATCTCTGAAGAAGAATTGCTAGAGTTCCATGTTCAATTCTCAAACGTGCTCTACATTTTTTTTTTTTTTTTTTTTTTTTTTTTTTTGCTTTTCACTAATTATCAACTGTCCGTCCGGTTTTTGACGCCTCTGTCCTTTGTTTCAGTTGTGTGTGTATGCTCTATTAGCAGTAAAGGAAGTGGGCCTCGAGTGAGAGGGGGCAAAGTTTTCGTTAAGTCAACCGAATCCTCACTGGAACACCTATCAGGTAGACATGCTGCCCTCAAATCGGTGTACGTATGTCATCAGTCCCAAATAAATGACGACAAAACATCTGTTTATCCCGTGGTTGCAGCAGATGAACCTAACAGTTTCACGATCATGAACGTTTCCCTGTGCTCGGTCAAAAAATGTGTGTTCAACATTTCTGACGTTTTCCCCGTGTACACCAACAAATCCTACATATGTCCAAGCAAATCTGAACATGTCCTGCAACTTCCGAGACCGAAGTTGATTAGGTGTGACATCCTGCACTAACCTACTTCACACCCATTTCGAAGAATAGACGTACGTGATGCTACAGATGCTGAAAATACATAGGAGGGTAGGGGGAAAAGTTACGGCAACTTTTTTTTCCTTGCAGGTACAAGTCCGGTTGAAAAATGTGACATATATTGACGAAAGGATAAGGTGTTAACTATTCGTGTGGACAAAGAATGGCAATGAAATATCGTTAACACACTAATTTATTACGGTGGTATACAGGGAAATATAGCCTTCACGGTGCAGAAGAATGACAACACAGTTTACATACAGTTGACATGACAAACCTGGGCCCACAGACCCTCAAGTAGTCCCCTGCTGCTGTCTCCACATGGTGACAACGATACGGGAGGCACTCAATACCGTCTGCCTCAGCATTTGGAGCATCGTGTCTCAATCGGGCCATCTGTTCGCGCACAGCCTTAGCAATGTCCTCTCACCTCCCACGTGTACAATAGCAGGAGACCAGATTTGTCACGTCAACTGTATGTGTACTGCGCTGTCATTCTTTTGCACCGTGACGGCCCTATTGTCTCCTATACTAGCGTATTAAATTAGTGTGTTACGATATTTTAGTGCTATTTATTGTCTACATATGTAGTTATAACCTTGTCGTCTGGTCTTTTTGTCACACTTTCAACCGGACAGGTGTATGTAAAAAAAATTGGCATGAGTTTTGCCCCAACCCTCGTATTTTAACTATGGTCTCAGCTGCTGGTAGGTTTGATGATGATATAACATAAGCAAGTGAAATTTTATGCAGAGGCCCGAATTCAAACACAGGACTTTCTGCTGACTATGCAGCGAAAACGAATTGTCATATTTTGAATGTCATGGCACTGTCAGTATCCTTCAGAAAGTGAGGGATCTTTTACTGACATGAAACGTTTACTAATCAACAGCAACAACCATTTTTCACAGGCAAGAACCACGATTCGGACGGACTGAACACAATGGAAAGAATGAATTTGTAATGACATCAAACAGTTGTACAGGAATAAGAAAATTGACACACATGCTTGGAATGACATGGGGTTTTATTAGAACCAAAAAAAAAAAATTAAACGTCCGACAGATGGCGCTTCATCTGGTAGCATAACAAATTAAGACAAAGCAAAAATGATGTTCTTTACAGGAAATGCTCAATATGTTCACCATCATTCCTCAACAATAGGTGTAGTCGAGGAATAATGTTGTGAACAGCACTGTAAAGCATGTCCGGAGTTATGGTGACGCATTGGTGTCGGATGTTGTCTTTCACCATCCCTAGAGATGTCGGTCGATCACGATACATTTGCGACTTCCGGTAACCCCAAAGCCAATAATCGCACGGACTGAGGTCTGGGGACCTGGGAGACCAAGCATGACGAAACTGGCGGCTGAGCACACGATCATCACCAAATGACGCGCGCAAGAGATCTTTCACGCGTCTAGCAATATGGGGTGGAGCGCCATCCTGCATAAAAATCGTACGTTCCAGCAGGTGTTTACCAGCCAGGCTGGGGATGATGCGATTCTGTAACATATCGGCGTACCTCTCACCCGTCACGGTAGCAGTTACAAAACCAGAATCAAGCAGTTCCTCGGAGAAAAGAGGCCCGATAACGGTAGATGTTTGGCTCTAAACAAACCCCATGTCATTCCAAGCATGTGTGTCCATTTTTTACCTCTCTATCTACATTATTCCGTGATTTATTAAGTTTTCAAATTTACACTGACTATTTGATCACCCGGTACAATACACAGGTATACCCTGAATACAAACGCACGCCTCAGGTCGCCGCGCGCCTTAGGCCGCTCCTAGCAGAGCCAGAGGAGAGCAGAGGAGAGGAGAGGGAACGGCTGCGTCACCGCGGCCTCAAATACCTGCCGCCGTGTTTTGTCGGCGGCGCTCCGCAGTCCGCGAACGCGCTGGAGGCGCGGCAAGGGGGCCACGCTTAAAGCTGTGTATAGGGAAAGTATGGCCAGCCTGCCAGCGGCAGCCATGCTGGGCCTATTCCGCTTGTGCTCACGCACCGACCACTACAACGTTCCCAGCGCTTAACAATACTTATCAACCGATTTTGAGAAAACTATTCAATGAAAAACTTTAATTTTTTCACGTGTTATACTGTGATATATTAGCTCGATAATGGTCTGATTTTCTATTCATTATTACTTATAGTTTCCGTACTACATCAAATTAAATAAACTACTGAGCAAAATTTAGATGACTTTGCAGAGGAAAAGTTGCATTGCGTAGACTTTGCGTACGGTTGATTTTAGCACATACAATGCTGCGGACGAAATGTAGGTAAGATATCGAAGTTTTATTTAACGTTGAGAGCAGAACGATAACTCATTTCATTCTCGAGATACAGGGTGTTATATCCGAACTTCGCGTAGTTCTGTCCATGCGGAACTGGCTGCTCTACGAAATCCTTATCGTCCGATTTTAAGAAAACTGTTTCGTCTGTGGCTCCAGATGTAGAGAGTTTACATATAAATTTAGATTGACCTGTATTGTAGCGAAATATTCCAATAGACCGCGAGCATGTCGTCATCGGAGCATAGTGTAAATTAAGAAAACAAATGAGATTATGGATAAGTGTTTGATAAGTATTTTCTTCCGTATATCTAAAATGAAATACGAAAAATGCAAGGGGATACTCACTACATGACTTTTAACAATAACAGAAATTAAATGTGCCTTTACAACGCCAATTACATTTGAATGTCTAATATTTGTCTTGTTTCAATTCTTTGTTTCCTGTAATGATACACTTAACACATGAAAATAAATGAGAAAAGCTTGCTTCAGGAACTGTATATTAATTTCATATCTAAACGAGAATCTAGTTCACTCACTAATATGTCCAGAACTTTTGTGTTTTCAGCAAAGATTTGCAGATAAAACCAACAACGCGTGAATAATTTAACCTCAAAACATTATGCAGGAATTTTCTTCACAAATTCAAGTTAAAAATATATAGGTATCTGCTGCGTGATCCATTCGTCAGTGAATCATTAATCTATTAATTTACATTACGAATTAAAATCATCACAGTGCGAGAACCGAAGTTCGCTTCTGAACTCCTAGTTTTCTCTGACGTCTTTCATCAGTCAGACTGTTCACGTTCCTGCATTTCTGATATTTAATGGAAGTACCATAATGCTTCCCTCCCTTCTTCGTTTCTTAAGAACACCGAAAAGTACAACACAGTGGCATTATTCAAACCCAAACATAAGAATATTCACAAGACTTCTGATGACAGCCAAGCAACGTATAGGACCAAGATGGCGGAAAGAACCACGTGACTGGATTTCAGCCAATCACGAGCTGCAGACGGCGGCATGCCGCGCGGAAAAGGATGGCCATACTTTCCCTATACAGAGCTTTAGGCCACAGTCGCTGGTCAGTGGACAGCGGTCTGCCAGCGACAGCTCACATTCTGCCACAATTACAAGTCATAAAAATGGCAGTAATACAACCCTCACCTCCGAAATACGAGGCCTAAAAGAAAAAATAGTAGTACACCTGGTGAGACGTCGACTTTTACTTCTATGACGGCGGTGGCTGGTGTACTGACAGGTTCCAGCGCCGTCCACCAGATCGCCATGTGTGTCTGCCGTTCCAAACAGGGAATGTTTACAGCCATAAAGCTGGGTGTATAATCAACGTCCAAAGCGAACAGGCGCCGGGCCACGAGACGCACTCGCGCTTCAAGAGCCAACAAGCAAGGAGGTCTGACGCGTGGGTCACCGAGTTACAAACAATTTTGCATGGACGTCCTACTTTGAATATAAAGACAAGTTTCGGCTTTTTGTTAGACACTCAGTAGATTTCGAAAAAAAAATCAAGGTCAAATATGACGATGGATGAAAATTTCCTGGCAGATTAAAATTGTGTGACGGAACCGGGACTCGAATCTGGCACCTTTGCCTTTCACGGGCAAGTGCTCCACCGACTGAGCTATCGCGACACAACTCACGATGCCGCCTCACAACTTTACTTCCGCCAGTAGATCGCCTCCTACTTTCCAAACTTCCCAGAAGCTCTCCTGCGAAACATGCAAGACTAGCACTCCTGCAAGAAAGGATATGGTGGAGACATGGCTTCGCCACAGCCTTGTGAGGCGGTATCGTGAGTCGTGTCGGGATAGCTCAGTCGGTAGAGCGCTTGCCCGCGAAAGGCAAAGGTCCCACGTTGGAGTCCCGGTTTCGGCACGCAATTATAATCTGCCAGGAAGTTTCATATCAGCGCACACTCCGCTGCAGAGTGAAAGTTTCATTCATGAATGATTGTTTTTATGATAAATTTCACCATACTGGCTGTGAGAACGCTGAAGAATAGATGGGCAGTAATTGGAATTACGTATTAACATACTTTAGATATTTTTCATTTTATTTATTACCAGCTGAAAACCCGGCGTCGCCCAGGTGTTTATTTATTCCTGCCTTAAGTTAGTACTTCTATCCCATCTCTCTGAACATCTCCTTTTTTTAAAAACATATCTATCGGAGAATAAATAAGAAATAAGACTCTCTCGCATAATGTACAAAATTGTAAGTGCAGCATCCAAACAAAGATAGATGATACGTAATCAAAATACAAATAACATATAAAATGCGTAGGATATCTTGTATACTTTCGTGTATGTATTTAGTCGTGTAAGTGCTTTATATCTGTAAAATCTGTAGTGAATACTCAAATCGCCAACATTCTACTACGAATGCGAAAATATATTGTTGACTCCCACCTATATAGGTAGAAATGATCATCAGAATAAAATACGAGAAATCAGAGCTCGAACAGAGAGGTTCAGGTGTTCTTTCTTACCGCGCGCTATTCGAGAATGGAATGGGACATAATATTACGGTGGTTCGATGAACCTTCTGCCAGACACTTAAATGTGATTTGCAGAGTATCCCATGTAGATGTAGTGGTAAAGAAGTAATAGATTGCAACTTCGTGAGCGCTAGGGCTGTTTCCTACTAACGTTAGACCCTTATTACACAAGGCCAGTGCTGGTTGTTCCGGCCACAGTAGTTCTCCTCAGCCGACCAGTCCCCCGTTTTCTGTTTTCCCATTATTCTTCCCTGTACTCGTGAAGTGTCGAGTGAAATTCAGACTGAAAGGAGGGAAAGTGGAGACATGATGAAAGAGAAAAACATGAAGCTGCAAGAAAGCCTGAATGAATGCCAGAAGTTATACCTTCAATCAATTTTCTTTCGACGTTTTAGAATATAAACATTGAACTTAAATATTCCTAATGCCCATCGGTTGCACAGTGGTAGAGTGCCAGACTACAAATCCGAAAGTTGCGGGTTCTATCCCCGCTAGGTCCTAGGATTTTTATCTGTCACTTTCCACTTCATTCACAATTGGCAGAATTGCTCATGTGAAAAATACCGAGTAGCACCGTGGTTCGGAACCCACGTTAAACTGTAGGTCCCCCTATAACTGGCTGGGTAAGTCAGTTCGAAGGTCGGAGGAAGGCAACGGCATACCACCTCCAAACAGGACCATGCCTAGTAAAGCACTGTGTTGTTCAAACCAATCTTCGGATTGTTGACCGCTTTACTTACTTAAATATTTCTAGATTTCAAACGTTACCTGTCTGCAGGAGTAATTAATATTTCGTAAAGCAAAAGCGTTAACAACTTACAATACTATTTATCGGTTTACATAGCTCAAAGTGACCACAAGGTCTTCTTCTGGTGAGAGACACTTTCTCATTTTCGAATATTTGCCGGTAATAACTCCCTTGATTAACGACCATAGTTCCACGTGAGGCGATATAGACATTCGTAAGTAATTGAACTACTTGTCATCTGAACAGAGTTCATCAAACAGAATACAGTACAACCCTCTAGATTCCCTGATGACAAGTAGTTCAATTACTTACGAATGTCTATATCGCCTCTCGTTGAACTATGGTCGTTAATCAAGGGAGATATTACCGGCAAAGATTCGAAAATGAGAAAGTCTCTCTCACCTGAAGAAGACCTTGTGGTCACTTTGAGCTGTGTAAATCGATAAATAGTATTGTAAGTTGTTAACGCTTTTGCTTTACGAAATATTAATTACTGCTGCAGATAGGTAACTTTTGAAATCTAGGAATATTTAAGTAAGTAAAGCGGTCAACAATCCGAAGATTGGTTTGAACACCACAGTGCTTTACTAGGCATGGTCCTGTTTGGGAGTCGCAAAGTCTTGGTCTGGTAGTCGCGGTCAAATGAGGAAGAACGCGCACCTTAAAGCAACCAAAGTAGTGCACTTCTGGGTACTTGGTCGTTCCGAAGTACTGAAATTGCCTGAAAGAAGTGAAATTTATTTTTTACGAAACCTAACGTGATTCTTTGTTATCGGCAATTCTGATTTGCAATAAATATGCCATGTTAACGATGAATAAACGAAAGCCTGAATACTGCTTTTCAGGAACCAATCAACAGCTGAATTAACAAGAGTCAGAAAGTAATTTTTGAGAATTTGTAAAATAATAATATCAACTTCCCTAGAAATTGGCTATACACTGCGGCTTAACGAATATAATTCGCTTCCGAAACTTATCTGCAATGCTAAACATTCGTCATGCAAATTAAATTTTTCTGTCAAAATAAATGCAAAAATAGGAGGTATTTCAGTCCGGAAAATAGACTAAAATTGATCCTATAATGTGGAATACTGTACCCCCTTTTTTTCAAGCATGTTTTATCAACAAAAAAACTATAAAATTCAGTATGAATTCACACACATCGATGGGATACAGTACGCTGAGGGCGGGGGTGACCAGAGTTTTTTTAATTGGAAGGGGTGTCGCGAACTCAGAAAGGTTGGTGAACACTGGCATCGAGTGTATATGCACCTTTTCCTTCCTTCGCCGTCTCATTTTCATTGAGAGTTCAAGGAGGAGTATACATGAATACTCGTTGCCCGGCAAATTCCCTCATTAGTAGTGAACACCACACGTTATACTAATCACGCGGTGGCCAAATGGAGCGGTGGTTTCGATGCGGTACTGGCTGCGCCTCTACAAATTCGGATATTCAGTTTTCGTGTCAGATGTATGGTTAAGCCGTTAATGTCATTTAAATTTCGAGCTGTCAAAAGACGATCGCAAAGGCCCACTTTTAGTGTTACTACCGTAACCTAAAGTGGGCCAAAAATTGTCGCCGGATGCACTTGAACCCGCGACCTTCTCAATACGAATCCGATATTTTACCACTGAGCCAAACGCCGCTTCCTAAACAAGCCGTCACAGGGACAGTTGATAAAGTGTCTGTGATGATAGATTGGGCGCAGGTTAGAGGGTTATATTGCGCCCCCTTTGCCTGCCTGAAAATTCTAATTACCGTGTTTATCAAGTATTTCCTCTCCACACACTGCTGCCTCACTAAGAACTCGTAAAATGGACATTCCGCAGCTTGTGCTTCGGTGTATCACTGGCTCCCGATTTATTAAAGTGCATCCCTTCTGCGTTCCAAATCGTGTATGTCAGTCTTCAAATATCTCAATGTCTCCCAAACAAGGAGGTTAGAATCTGGAGATGTCCTAACACTGAAAATGTGAAGCCAGCAATATGCGCATTCCGGCATTTGTTTGTGCCCAAAACACTTGTCGTACTGTGTGATACAGTAGTTCTAGTCGTTGAAATGTATGTCATATCTAAGTAAATACTCCGACGTGACTATCAGTTCAGTTATTTTACGTAAAGAAGGCAATATTTACAAAAGATTATAGGCTAGAAATCCTATTTTGGTCACAAAAGCATGGCCACCTGGCTTCAACCAATGCCTGTTCTCACCACAGATAACGGCCCCTCCCTTTATTCTAACCTCCTTGGTCCCCAATGACACGCAAAAGGTTTTTGTTAAATCATGACCGTGGTTTAAATATCTTTCATCTCATGTAAGCCTAATTCGCATTTTATGACTCGTTTTGAGAGTGACACTGATCAAAGGAACCGAAAGACCAAAGAAACTTCTACTCATACATATTCGATTCGACTGATGCATCAATATCATTTGGTGGAATGAATGGATTGATTTATTGATATTGTGACCATTACCTTTGGTCATGCCGTGAGTTTTATTTTGCCACAGGGGGGAATACGTTAAAATTTTCAAGTAAAACTGTCATATTCACTCGTTGAATAAAATTACAGCTAAGTCACATAAAACGACAGGATTAAACAATCGCAGAAATGAAGTCAGAAAAATAAGAGCAGCTCACCAAGTAACTTCGTGAAAAGGCGGCGTGAACTTACCTGGAAGAAAGAAAAAACAAAATTAATTCATATGTTTTACACAAAAAATCCAATCTTTTTAATGCTTTTATACAAGAAAATTAAGTTTCCACTGCGTTCATCACTGGTTTCCCCAATATTTTATTAAGATGTAGCAATAAAACACAATCTACAGTTTACAGTCTTATTATATTTACATCTACATAGATACTCTGCAAATTACAAAGTGCCTGGCAGAGGGTTCATTAACCACCTTCATAACGTTTCTCCACCGTTCTATTCTCTAATAGCGCGCGGGAAGAAAGAACACCTATATCGTTCCGTTTTCGATCAGATTTCTCTTATTTTATTGGGATGGTCATGTCTTACTACGTAGGTGGGTGCTAGCAAAATATTTTCAAAATCAGAAGTAAAAGTCGGTGATTGAAATTTCGTAAATAGATCTCGCCGCAACTTATTTCTTTTTTTTTTTAATGATTTCCACCTCAAATCGTACACAATTTCCGTGACGCTCCCCCCCCCCCCCCCCCCGGTAACGTGATAAAACGAGCTGCCCTTCTCTGAACCTTCTCAACGTCTTCCGTCAGTCTCGCTTCATGATGGTACCACACTGGGCAACAGTACTCCAGGAGAGGATGCACAAGTGGATGTAGGCAGACTGGTGGAGCTGTATCTTAAAACAGGTTGCTTTGCTGCACTTACGAACTTCAATAGATCGCTCCGAGTATCTGTTACGCACGAAACTCAGTGTGAGAAATGAAGAAAGACAAAAAACAGAATATGTCAAGCGGAAAAAATCCTTATTTCTTATTATGAAGGCGAAGCTTCAAATCTAAAGTGGTAATCTTATGTTCATAATGATATGAATAATGAAAGCATGGTGTGTGTGTGGTAAGGGGGGAGAGGGTTGGTTGGTTAGTTTGCGCTTTAATAATCAAATTAATCATCGGTCCCTTTTCCTATCCGCAGAGTTCTTACGACAATAATTGCTAGTCAAAATGACTACAATTAAGCTGAAATCTTGAGAAACGCGTCAAAATTGTAACAGTAACAGAAATGGAAGGAACGGAAGAAAGATTTAAAACAAAACAGCAGATGGTTTTTGCTGGTTGGAACGCCGGCACACTGCTACCATAATAAGAATGATTGTTCTCCCAAGCGATCACCTGACGGCACCAGCCCAGCCGTGTATATCGAATGCTGTGACACGCGAGAGGTGGGCGTGTCCGCATTCGCACTGGTAGTGGCGCGTTGGCAGAAGTTCGTGTTGCCACTTCTGGACTCGAATCCCTCGTTTCTGTGCCGTGTTAACTCCAAGATTTGCCACTGCTGCTTTACAATATGACCATTTCAACGGATCGGTCATTCCACGTCAAATCACTAATTTTTGGCCCACTTTAGATTACGGTAGTAACACTAAAAGTGGGCCTTTGCGATCGTCTTTTGACAGCTCGAAATTTAAATGAAAATAACGACTTAACCACGCATCTGACACGAAAATTGAATAACCCAATTTGTAGAGGAGAAAATTCTCTACAACTTTGCTCTATTATGTTTTTTTCATCTGTCGTACCGTTTCAAAGATATTTGCAAAAATAACGGCAATTTTGCGATATATGTCGGTCTCTAAGGTGTTCCCTGTTTTTAAGACGAACCGTTTAGCCGATCAGCACCAAATTTTACAGACGTAATTGTAGGCCGTCAGAGACCAGAACCTCCCTTTTTCAAATTTTTCGGACAAAAAAATACGGCAGTAAAACAAAAAAAAGCCGTTTGTAATATAATTGTAAATCCAAACGAACAGTTCATCTGACACAAAAATTGAGTAACCTAATTGGTAGAGGAGGAAATTCTCTACAACTTAGCTCCCTTATGTTGTTTTTCATATCTCGTATCGTTTGAGACATATTTGCAAAAATAACGGAGATTTTACACCCTCCATTGAAATAACGAAAACCAGCCGTTCGCAGATGACACGTGACATTCCTCGCCCAGAACTCTCTCTGGCACACGCCATCTTGCGTTGCGTATTTGATGATTTTCTTATTGTAACTTACACGTTGTTATTTCAAAGCAATGGCGCACTGAAGAATTATCAAAAACACATCGTTCTTCGTACGATAAATGATAATATAGTATCTACCAATATTAGCATCAGTTAACAACGGCCATCAATAGTACGAGATTTAAGAACGCGTGATTTGATTTATAGCCGTAGCGTAGTGGGCAAGGTGCTGGACTATGTGTGACACAACAACACAGTGACCAACGGTGCTTTCCAGTCATGTGTGCGTACAGGGTGATATATAAAACGATGCTTTATGTATTTTTCCTCATTATTTGTATTTTTTTGTAATTTATTGTGTATTTGTATATTTTGTTTCTGTGATATATTTGCATTGTCCTGCTAATTTCCATACATGTCAAAAATATTGTAAATGTAGTAGACACGCTGGGTTAGCAAGGGCTTTGCTATTGTATAGAATCATCTTTGAGTAGGGAGTTTTTTATCGCTGGTAGCGCAGAGGCGCACAGCGAGAAGGAGTCGTTGTTGAGAAGTAGCGGCGGACAGACGCATTGTGTGCTCAGTGGTGTACGGAAAATGTACGTGGATTGGCACTAGTGGAGGAGACGGCGAAGAGGCAATATTATTTATTCATGCGGCCACAGCTCAAATAATTAATAAATGCATCAAGAGGAATGCTGGGGGCCGTAAATTGTAATTAACATTCCTCGCCAAGAAGAGCCTGTGTTTGCCAATTGTTAAGTGCCAACAGTCTTCAATCAGCAGCACCATGTCGCACATCAAATTCAGTAAGATCTGTCCTGTTTGTCTTAGCATGTACAGCTAACCAGCGTATTAGTGATGATTGTTCAATAGCGAACACTGTTACTTGTTAACCTGTGTTTAAAAATCATTACCCATAGTCATTGTCCAGACAGGTTCCTTCCTCATCCATTGTTTTTCCGAGGATATTCACAAAGTTATAGGAAACTAAAAATCAGAGTCATTAAAGACAATGTGACAGTCGTTAATAAAAAAATGTGTTCAGAAAAGTATTACTAAACGTAGCTTATGCCAGTGTTGCTGATCAAGAGGTTTGCTAAGTTGAACGAAACTGCTAGATTAACTGTCAATTTCAAAAGATATTTCATTAACAGTGTAAAAGATTGTTTTCCACTGTATATTATTTTGAGGTAAAGTTTGTTTTAACTTGCAAGTACTGACTAGTGAGAATAGTAATTGTTTACAAGTGTTTGAATGCTAATAATTCCTGGTTAAAGATAGAGCAAAAGTTAATCAGAAGGTTAAATGGTTCTTTTCTAAATATTCCGTGTTAGCACGACAAGTCATTAACTAATTTTTTGAGCTAGTCATTAGTATAGTTAATAGTTCAGTTACAACTTGATTATTGCTAAAGCGCATGGTATACTCACTGTAGAATAAGTTCTGGTACTTATATAAACAATTAATTATTTGAAGCTGTAAATAGTAAGTATTAAGGTGAGAGTTTTGCATGATTTGCTACACGTTGCATTTGCGCGGCTATGGCTTGCATTTCGCTGTCTTACAATGAACCCTGTGTTAGTAAACTATTTCTCAGTAATTAGTATATTGTCAGTGTCTTTTGTACCGGATTTGACGCACATACTCTGATTTTCTGCCCACCCAAATTTTACGTAATATTTCACGTTGTTAATTAACTTTTCTATTATTGACATCCCACCAAATTATTTGCTCGTACATCGAGCTGGCGACCGTAAACCAATAAGTTATTCACCTTTTCAAAATTAATCCCTGTGTTCCGTTTGTTCCGCAATGTTTTTCATTTAAACATTAATAATTTTATTCCAAATTTTACCTTCCACTTTCTTTATTCCTATCGATCGTTGTTGTTTACCAAAGAGGTGCAGCAACGTTCCGGTTATAGCCTCCACTACATCATCGGCTTCATTACCGATAGCTTTTCCACCAAATTAAGATAATTAGGCACACGGGTCATTTTTCTAATTATCATATTCTAACCGGTGGTGTAGGACGGGTAGGGTTATATATGACGCTAAAGGTCGGTGATTCGAAACCCGCCACTACCTAAAAGGGTTTCAGACACTTATTAATAAATTTTTTTATTATTTAGATTAATATTTTGGTCCAAAATGTTTGCAAAAACTTATAAAACTACAAATTGAAGTGGGGCGTAAAACACGGCAGTGCGATTTTTTTTTTTTTTTTTTTTTTTTTTTTTTTAATGTTGAAGCTCGACCGTCTTCAATTTTTTCATATTTTACCAGAATGTTGTTAAAGGTATTAAAGTATATTATACAAAATTTTAGGCCGATATTTAAAGTGGTCGATTCTGCAGGGCCGCTTTTGTGGAAGGGTGTCATGCGTCGCGTGTATGCTTGAGGAACTTTTGACCAAGTTTGCGATTTCATTTCTCAGCAGCTAAGGTACTTGACATTTTCAAATCTTTGTTTCTAGATAGGTTTTGTGCAGAGAATTGAAAAATAACATTATCATGGGTAAAGTTTATGTAGTTCTTTTTTAATTTCTTTCAAAGTAAGGAAAATTTCGTGACCGAAAATTTAAGACCGATTTGGCAGTCCCTTACTAAACGACTGATCCTGACTATAGTATATGCGCATGTGTACTGAGCAGCTGTGCAAGCTTGTGGCCATCTAGTGGCCAAATTAGTAACCAATGTTGCTGCAGGTAACTTTCGTACAACGAAGGTAAGATTCTGAAACTTCACATAATAAGTTTTTACATAACAATGAACAAGTGGTGAAGGTATGACAAATACACAGTAAAACTGATAAAATATAAATCAGAATTTTTGAGTAAGGCTATGGAATAATCAATTTTAGTAGATATTTAAACTATGGAACATCCGATAGGAATGTCAATAATGGAGGATAGATAACAAGATGTTCAGATGTTTGTATAGCTTATGGGACTTAACTGTAGTGTCATCAGTCCCTAAACTTACAAACTACTTATGAACTAACTTACACTAAAGACAAAACAAACATCCATGCCCGAGGAAGCATTCAAACCACCGACGCGGGAGGCCGCGTTCCGTAACGTGGCGCTCCAGACCGCTCGGCTACTCTCGCGCGGCGGATAGGTAACAATCGCTGTGCTGCTGACAGACACAAAAATATATAATCACATTCACACAACCTAGCCAGCAAGGTTGTGTCTGTGTGTAGTTGCCTGAGTGGTTGCGTGAATATGTGTTTCTTTTTAAGAAAATTTAAGGTGAGTGAATGTGATTGTCTACTTTCGTGTCTGTCAGCAGCTCAGCGAACATCTTTACGATGTTGTTATCTATCCTCCATCATTGACAATTTTAGTAGATATGTTAGACAAACTATAGTACCAGACGTGATAAGAAGAAAGAAAAAGTATATCGGAAACTGTAAGAATTAGTCAGTCCAGAATACTTTTGATTTTCTAATGCAGCGACTTAATGTCTTTCACCCGCGAGAACTCGCGCGTGATGGTTTTGCTCACAGTAATTTTAAAACAATCAACATTTTATAAATTTTAAATAGTCACATATGCGTGTTTTCTTATACACTCTACTACAAATACATACTTAGACATATGAAGTACATTACAAACTGTTCTTTAGCTGTCAGAAAAATGTTATACACGCGATCGATCGCATAACTTTTAAGGCGAGAGTTCTCGCAGGTTAAAGAAACTTATCACGTAGCTGAAATTGTTGATTAAGAAAAAGTCCGCAATTAAGGACGAATGTTTAAAAATTTCTAATTCCTCACAAGTAGCTATGTGTGAAATTTCTATATTTTCATTGTTATTTGGACAGTGCCTTGAGATTAATAAGTGGGATGCAAAAGAAGAATTAGGGGACAAGAATCGTTCTTCCCCAAAACGTGTTCTTTACAACGAACTGAAAAAGCTCGTCCTGTTTGTCCAATGTAATAGGCACGACATGCTGCATAGTGAAGCTTATAAACGCCAGAATTTAGTAAAGGGTCATAATTGGTTTCGAATTATAGATGACTTTTTTTTTCTTCAAATTTTTATTTGTGGAAAAGGCGATTCTGCATTTGTATTTATTCCGAAGCAATTCTGTGTACGAAACTTACTTACAACATTGTTTTAGGTATGAGTATCTGACCACAACAGATATGCATTGTAATTTTAAATTCTGACATGTAATTTTTGAACTACATCCCACATTGTCTGTAGTAGGTGTCCTTTTCGACGTCGAAAAGTAGATTACGTATTTTAAATGTAACTTGCGACTGAGAAATAGATTTTTAAAAATACAGCACTAAGTGTTGTTCGTATTTGTAACTACACACAATTGAATTTTTCTTTCCATTAGTGCCAAGTTTTTTTCTTTTCTTTTTTCTTCGCGCTACTCTGTACATTTTACATTTGGGGTCCGAAGGATGATAATGAAATATTCAGCTACACTATGCGCGATAAATTACTAGTGACTCAAATACAGTCCCGTGCGACCTAATGTATAATAAGCAATGCAACTAACTGCATAAACAGCAGATGCTACGCCGGAAGTCATTGGAAGATTCCTAACTTAAGAGAACTTAATTCATTCTCAAAAATATTGCGTTACAAAATTCACTTTCTTTGTGCGTATTGCCACAGTGTTAGAGTGTGGTATTGCCATCATCCGTTCTAAGTTGGCTCGATAGAATATTCAAAGAAGAGCAACGCAGTTCAAGTGATTGTCACGCGTCAGCGAGTTGCCAAAAGATACTCGTCATCTCCCAATGGCAGACGCTACAAGAGGCATTCTGCATTCCGAAAGTGTATGTTCAATTACTGCCCACAAACGCCTCGCCAAGTACCCACGACGGCAAAATCATGGAAATCGTAAGCAGGCTTTCGCAAAGTCTAGAGTAACTGAAAAAAGTATCAACAGGACAAGGACTATGATTCGCAGGCTTTCCAAATGATCGCACCGGGTCGTTCGGGTAATGTAAAACTTTATACACGAGTCCACTTCTTGATAGTGGGAGAATAATTGACTAATTTGATTTTGACTGTGCAATGAATGCACGTAAGCCACAGAAAAGTTAATGCTGCTACTTTCTGTAAATGTCTTAGTTTGCCTACATTTAAATCCATCGTGAAAAACTGCGCCAGAAAGGGGGGGGATAACAATTTTATTACTTGAAATATTTAACTTGCTTTAGACTATTTCTCTAACCATCTTTGAAAGCATGTAACTTATTTTGTAAATTGTATTGTTTACTTGATTTTAAGTAATTACAGTTCATTCTACCACTTCCAAACAAGATACTTAGCTTTTCAACATTACCATGTATGGGGGTTCTGCTCGCTGCAAAATTATTCTCCTGGGGCGTCGTGGTAGAAATAAATACTCGTAGGTATAATTTTTTCCACTTCTTTAATTTCCAATCAAACTGCTTCTCCACCAAAACATTACATTTCATAACGTACACAATGGAACAGAACTTAGCTGATAGTAATTCCATTTTAAAACGCAGACTGACATAGCTTCCAGAGCACTTGATAAACGTAAAATCTCCAACTTCCCGCACAAAGCGGTGAGGCAAATATATAACATCGACAATAATGACATTACATTACCCATTGTTCATAACAACTGAATATACTAATTTACAATTAACAAACACACGAGTAAAACATTTAATGTAAACAAAAATAATCGCAATATAAAATGAAAACTATACATACAATAATTTTAGATGGCGCATATCTTTTTAATTCTTAATCGTGGTACTTGCTGTTTGGCAACAATGTGCGATGTTAAATGTCAATTAATTGGTTAATGAGTACATCATACATGTTCCTAACATATATTGAATTATCAAATATCTTGGGCATTCTCAAAATAAGTTCAAAATCTCACGTCAGTCAATATATACAATGAATTACAATATTGACATTTCGACTATTACACTAATTAACACAATTTGCTGGTCTACACAACTTGTTTATGAGCCTAACATATATACAATGCTATTTATTTTCATTTACATAAAGCTTCTAAAATTCGTCTATCTAGTTCTTGAAATAATGTACAATGACAAAACTATTGTTTATAGGAGCATCTAAACGAATCTCTTAATTAATTAAATCTATCACAGTATCACCGAGACACTGTCCTACACTGATTCCTAGGCTGGCTATTTCGTTTTTAACTAACATCACACGCAACATGTATCACTATTGAACCACACGATTCCGGGGCCGACGCAGACGGTATCCTACAATAACATTGAGATGAGAGGGCCACCAGTATCGTTACAAAATACATTTTACGTACTTTTCATCACAATTTTGCGTCGTCCATACTACGGGTAGAACGAAATAATCTGTATATTTTCCTGCCCTGTGTGAGAGGTTCTAGGAATTTTAAATAACAGCCACCTTGGGGTAGAAGACGCAAGCGGTTTACCTAAGGGAGAAGCAGGCCGGTTCATTTTTTATGAATTTATGAGGGCGCTGTGAAACCGGCCAAAAAGTATTACTGCTGTGGAAACAAAGTTTGTGGAACTTTCTGGAGCCTCCGAAGAGAGCATCTCCCTGAAGCACTCTTACTTTACTGCTTATGTATTTTCGCTACGCAGAAAGGTTTCTGCATCTCCAAACGCAAGCCCTCTGAACGTTTTACCCAGGGCCAAGCCGCTCGGTGTTATTTCTGCTGCCTTTACAAAATGCTCTACCTACATCTGGCGCAGTTCAGTTCGAATTGCAACTGCGTTGGGGACCTTCAGTTTAGTTCAGCTGATGAGGCGTCAGAAACGTGGGTTTTGTATTTTTAAAGTTTCCTAATTACGCGGCCTTATAACGAAAATGATTTTATTGGTTCGTTTGATACAGTTTGTAAATTCTCCTGAAGTCTGAGGATAACATTCACTCCACCAGTACATGTACGGCACTCATGGGCATTAGACAATGTGTGAGATGTGGAAGTCTGGGTCAATGCGGCAAGCGTGCGTTGTTAGCGTATCGGTCAACGCGACCGTTCGCAAAATGCGGGAAATACGAGTTCGAGTCCTGCTCCGGTACAAATTTTCATGAGGCCATTAAATAGTAAGCTGATGCCGAGTCAAATGTTCAAATGTTTGTTAAGCTTATGGGACTTGACTACGGGGTCATCAGTCCCTAAACTTACAAACTACTATCAACTACCTTATACTAAAGACGGCACAAATATCCATGACCGAAGGGGGATTCGAACCCCCGACCGTAGTGGCCGTGCAGTCCGTGACTGGAGCGCCTCAGTCTCCTCGGCCACCGCGGCCGGCGATGCCGAGTCATGTTTGTAGTTGCGAATACATTCCTTGTGATTGTTGCTTTATACACTCCTGGCCGTTAAAATTGGTACACCACGAAGATGACGTCCTACATACGAGAAATTTTACCGACAGGAAGAAGATGCTGTGATATGCAAATGATTAGCTTTTCAGAGCATTCACACAAGGTTGGCGCCGGTGGCGACACCTACAACGTGCTGACATGAGGAAAGTTTCCAACTTATTTCTCATACATAAACAGCAGTTGACCAGCGTTGCCTGGTGAAACGTTGTTGTGATGCCTCGTGTAAGGAGAAATGCGTACCATCACGTTTCCGACTTTGATAAAGGTCGGATTGTAGCCTATCGCGATTGAGGTTTATCGTAACGCGTCATTGCTGCTCGCGTTGGTCGCGATCCAATGACTGTTAGCAGAATATGCAATCGGTGGGTTCAGGATGGCAATACGGAACACCGTGCTGGATCCCAACGGCCTCGTATCATCAGCAGTCGAGATGACAGGCAGCTTATCCGCATGGCTGTAACGGATCGTGCAGCCACGTCTCCATCCCTGAGTCAACAGATAGGGACGTTTGCAAGACAACCACCATCTGCAAGAACAATTCGACGACGTTTGCAGCATCATGGATCATCAGCTCGGAGACCACGGCTGCGGTTACCCTTGACGCTGCATCATAGGAGTGCCTGCGATGGTGTGTACGCAACGACGAACCTGAGTGCACAATGGCAAAACGTCATTTTTCGGATGAATAAGGTTCTGTTTACGGTATCACAAGGATGGTATCCGTGTTTGGCGACATCGCGGTGAACGCACATTGGAAGCGTGTATTCGTCATCGCCATACTGCCGTATCACCCGGCGTGATGGTATGGGGTGCCATTGATTACACGTCTCTGTCACCTCTTGTTAGTATCGACGGCACTTTTAACAGTGGTCGTCACATTTCAGATGTGTTACGACTCGTGACTCTACCCTGTATTCGATCCCTGCGACACCCTACATTTCAGCAGGATAATGCACGTCCGCATGTTGCAAGCCCTGTTCGGGCCTTTGTGGATGCGGAAAATGTTCGACTACTGCTCTGGCCAGCACATTCTCCAGATCTCTCACCAATTGAAAACGTCTGGTCAATGGTGGCCGACCAACTGGCTCGTTACAATACGCCAGTCACTACTCTTGATGAACTTGAACTGTGGCATCGTGTTGAAACTGCATGGGCATCTGTACCTGTACACGCCATACAAGCTCGGACTCAATGCCCTGGCGTATCAAGACAGTTATTACGGCCAGAGGTGGTTGGTCTGGGTACTGATTTCTCAGGATCTAGGCACGCAAATTACGTGAAAATGTACTAACATGTCAGTTCTTGTCTAATAGATTTCTTCAATGAATACCCGCTTATCATCTGCATTTCTTCTTTGTGTAGCAATTTTAATGAACAGTAGTATATTTCATACGGCGTATACAGAATACTTTTACTTGAAAAGGGGCGGCGTACCAAAACACCCGAGGAACACTGCTGTAGAGGATACCAAATCTGATATATAAAGCAGAGTGTCCGTTTGTTTGTACGTGCTGCATACAAATCTACAGTATTGTTCCAATCTTTATGAAATTTTGTACACGTGAGCTTCAATCCGTGAGGACGGTCGCCCTAAGTGTAAGAATCGCATACGATATATAGTTCACGAGACATGACGTCATAAACAATGAGACGCGCACAAAAACTGCTGCATTTTGCGACAATGCTGCGCATTTTCTCCTAAACCATTGGACCGATTTCAACCAAATTTGGCACACACATTCCTTATCGTGAGGTAGCAATTGCTGCATGGTTAAGAATCACATACGGCACATAGTTCAAACGATATTATGGCATAACTAATAGAAATCTCAAAAAAAAAAAAAAAAAAAAAAAAAAAAAAAAAAAAAAAAAGCCATATAATGCGGCGAGACTTTCGAAACACACTATATGAGAATGACAGTACTTAGCGACTTGCAACAAACTTTAAACATAATTTAAAACCTTTATTAAACTTTTTCTCGCTGGCAACCATAGTAAAATGATGAAAGGAAAAAAGTTTCTCGCTTACTACTTTTCCGCTGTTTATGGAGTAAAACTACGGCTCTCGGTATGACGTTACAATTTATAATTTGAACACTACAAATTGTAGCGACAGGAAATTTTACAGACAGTATACACATATATAGTTGAATGTAGCTTCTACATTGTATCACATTCCGACATGTAGTTCATGAGATATTAGCATGTAAACAGTAACGTTAATGGAAAACTGCCCCACACGCACAACGTTTTAATCCATTACTTCTTTACTACTAATTTTACTCCCAAGAGATTTTACAGACATACAGCCCTTATACAAACGAATACATACCTGAAAAATGGAAGGAATAAATAAATAAATACCCGGGCAACGCCGTGTTTTCAGCTAGTTGAGAATGAAATCGTACGATATCGAATTATTTGATATTACACTATCAAATTATTTGTCAATGAATTTGACAAAGAAAAATTGGACGTAGTGTAATGGGAACGTCGTCCAATATTTCATCAAATCTAAGGCCTCGGCCTAGATTTTATAAAAGAAATCGCTCGTCTTCTGTTTCCTGCAGTGAGAAATGTGACCGCTTGGAGCGCTAGTAGTATACAGCTTCCTAGCCACTACAACTGTTCCATTTGGAGGTTAAATATCTGACATTACTTGGACATAATGTTCGTATTCGTAAACATGGCTAGTAGTGTAATGTTTGTGTAGTGTTTTCTAGCAACAACAAAATTAAAAAAAAAAAAAAATCAGACGGGGCGTTGTATAACAGGCGACAAGGCCAATTCACACTGTCCGTCACGTCAATTCGCAGTAGCCCAATACCCTGCAGCGAATGTGAGGTTGAGTTACAATTCGTGATGTAAAGAAGTCATTATATACTATCGGAATTGAAGAAGTAATACCCGTAAATCTTATTTACGGCAGGAGCAGATTTCAGAATGTGTGATTTTGGTAACTTGGTGTGCTAAGTGCTGGGAAGTGAAACAACTTTCAAAACATCGACATCTGTTTGCAAGCGAAACTATGTACATATAAATACGTCAGCCAATTTTGCAAGGAAATAAATAGAGCCTATTTACTTTATCAGCAATGTTTTCCCCCCTTACATTGTTAATAAAGTCATAAACAATTTAGATTATCCTCTTTGTCAGTGCTCACATTTTCCACTTAAAACGTTATTTAATGAAACTTGCTTTATCAACTTAACAATCTTATTCGTATACACTGAGTCAGCCTTTTTGTTACTCTATTGCAAACTGTCAAGAATGAAGAGCGACAAAATAATTAGCAGTGAACGGCCTGGCTGTTCTGCCGACGACATAAAAAAAGAAAATCCTCCCGGTCCCATAACAAATTTTGTTTACCTCGCTCTGACACCCACGATTTCATCCAAGTGTGTTTCCTTTTCTTTTATCTCTCCTCTTCTAAAATGCAGACACAACGCAACTGTTGTATTAACAACAGCTCAGCATTACACCACCATTTTGAAGCAAATTTGACAAAATATTGGATGATAGTTGTGACGATACTGCTGGCCCTCTCATCTCAATGTTATCGTACGATACCGTCTGCCTGGTCCTCTCATCTCAATGTCATCCTACGATACCGTCTGCGTCGGACCCGGAATCGTGTGGTTCAATAGTGATACATGTTGCGTGTGAAGTTAGTTAAAAACGAAATAGCCAGCCTAGGAATCAGTGTAGGACAGTGTCTCGGTGATACTGTGATTAGTTAACAAGTGATAATTAATGAAATCTAAAAGATTTGTATAAGACGTTTCCAGACAGTTCTATAAACAATATTTTTGTCTTTGTATGTTATTTGAATAAGTAGACAGACGAATGGTAAAAACTTTTGTATCTACACAAAGACATTAAAATAAATAGCATTGTATTTATGTCAGGCTCATAAACAAGTTGTGTTGACCAGCTAATTGTGATAATCAACGTAATAGTCAAAATTTGAATATCGTAATTCTTTGTATATATTGACTGATGTGAGATTTTGAACTTATTTTGAGAATGGCCAAGATATTTGATAGCTCAATATATGTTAGGAACATGTATGATGTACTCATTAACTAATTAATTGACATTTAACATTGCCGTTTGTTATGTAACAAAAAGGACGCCGATTAAGACTTAAAAAGATATGTGCATCCAAAATTATTGTATGTGTACATGAAATGTTTTTCTGTTATGTTTGGTAATTGTAAATCAGTATATTCAATTGTTATGAACAATGCGTAATGTAAGGTCATTATTGCCGAAGTTATATATTTGCCTCACCGCCTTGAGTATGGGAGTTAGAGTTTTACAACGACCTATATAGCTCCTTGAAGTTTTAGTCGTTTTTCAAGTGCACTGGAAGCTATGTCAGTCTGTGTTTTGAAATGGAAGTACTACCGTACTGATGCTTTGTATATGTATTGAATTTGTAATGTTTTGATGGAGAAGCAGTTTGGTTTCAAATTAAAGAAGAAGTGAAAAATTGTACCTACCAGTATTTATTTCTACCACGACGCCCCGGGAGAATAATGTTGCAGCGAGCAGAACCCCCATACATCGCAATGTTGAAAAGCTGAGTATCGGTAGAATAAACTGTAATTACTTAAATAGCATGTAAATATTATATAGTGTAATACCCCATTTTGCGTTTCACCCAATTTCATTGTCAAAATATATGACCAATATTTCATTCAATTTTTTCGTCCAATTCTTTGTCCAATAATTTGATAGTGTAATACCGGCCTTAGGCAGGTATTACACTATCAAATTATTGGACAAAGAATTGGACGAAAAAATTGGATGAAATATTGGTCATATTTTTTGACAAAGAAATTGGATGAAACGCAAAAGGGGGTATTACACTATCATCCAATATTTTGTCAAATTTGCTTCAGAATGGCGGTGTTACGCTCAGCTGTTGTTTATACTACAGTTGCATTGTGTCTGCATTTAGAAGAGAAGGAGGGAAAAAAGAAAAGGAAACGCACTTGGATGAAACCGTGGGTGTCAGAGCGAGATAAATAAAATTTGTTACGGGACCGCAAGGATTTTCTTTTTTTATACAGTCGGCAGAACAGCCAGACTGTTGACTGCTAATTATTTTGTCGCTCTTCATCCTTCACAGTTTGCAATAGAGTAACAAAAAGGCTGACTCAAACAATGTATACGAATAAGATTGTTAAGTTGATAAAGCAAGTTTCATTAAATAAAGTTTTAAATGGAAAAATGTGAGCACTGACAAAGAGGATAATCTAAATTGTTTATGACGTTATTAACAATGTAAAGGGGAAAACATTGCTGATTAAGTAAATAGGCCCTATTTATTTCCTTACAAAAATTGGCTGACGTATTTATATGTACATAGATTCGCTTGCAAACAGATGTCGATGTTTTGAAAGTTGTTTCACTTCCCAGAACTTAGCACACCACGTTACCAAAATCATACATTCTAAAATCTGCTTCGCCCGTATTAAGATTTAGGGGTATTAATTCAATTCCGATAGTATATAATGACTTTTTTACATCACGGATTGTAACTCAACCTCACTTTTGCCGCAGGGTATTGGGGCTACGCGAATTGACGTGACGGACAGTGTGAATTGGCCTTGTCACCTGTTTTACAACGCCCCATCCTTTTTTTTATTTTTTATTTTTTTTTAAATTTTGTTGTTGCTAGAAAACGCTACACAAACATTCCAGTACTAGCCAAGTTTACGAATACGAACGTTATGTCCTAGTAATGTCAGATATCTAACCTCCAAATAAAACAGCTATAGTGGCAAGGAAGCTGTATAGTACTACTAGCGCTCCAAGCGGTCACATTTCTCACTGCAGGAAACAGAAGACGAGCGATTTCTTTGATCAAATCTAGGCCGAGGGCTAGATTGGATGAAATATTGGACAATGTTCCCATCACACTACGTCCAATTTTTCTTTGTCCAATTCTTTGACAAATAATTTGATAGTGTAATACCGGCCTTAGAGGCGTGTGAACTTTCCCTTTCCTCTTCAGTGAATGGGCAGGGGAGAAAATTTATGAGATGGTGAGACGTGCTGTGCTCTTAGGACAAGTTTCCACGCCTCGGCAGGAGATAAGACGGGGGCAGGTGTCGTGGAGCCAGCCAGTAGTACGCCGTCGCAGGCGGCGACAGATAAAGCCTGTCTGGCAAACAACAGCGCATCTGGCGCGGTCCAGACGATGGTGCCTCAAACACACGCGCGCGCGTTGTTATACCGAAGGTTTGGAGAGGGCACTCTCAAGATTCACTACACACACGTGGCTCAAATACTATCGTTTCGATATAAAACAAGACTTGAATAATGGGTGACTATCTCAGAGTTCGCGGTACGGACACACCGGGCAACATGAGCTCTGCGCTAGGTGTTCTACACTTGACTTGCACATAATAGTTCGCGATCGGAAACGCACACTTTAGATCTACATCTACATACATACTCCGCAATTCACCGTAAGGTGCGTGGCGGAGGGTACATTGTACCACTACTAGGAATATCCTTTCCTATTCCATTCCCAAATGGAACGAGGAAAAAAAGAATGCCTATATGCCACCGTACGAGCCCTAATTTCTCTTGTCTTTGTGATCAACACGCGAAATGTAAGTAGGCGGCAGCAAGATCGTACTGCACTCAGCTTCAAATTACGGCCCTCTAAATTTACTTAACAGAAATTCACGAAAAGAACGTCGTCTTTCTTCCAACGATCCCCAATTGATCATGATCATGATTGGTGTTTTAGGGCGCTCAACAGCGGGGTTATCAGCGCCCGTATGCTAACGTAAGGAGATGAGAAGAAAATGGGTCCAGTCGTATGGACATTTAACTTCAATTGTACATTAAAAATTTAAAAGACGGTTCGAAGGAAAGGACTGCATAAAAGGGATAAAAGTTTGATAGATGTATGGGGCCCGGTGACTACTTAAAGAGTGACCGAGCCACACTGTCACACATTAAAATCGAACACCCAATATTTTGGGAAGAAGTCCAGATGCTGTACAAAATCTTAGGACGCCTCATCGTCACCTAAAATAGATTTCAGGTCCTGTCAGAGACCTAAAGTTGTCCTCACACCAGCGTATAAATAGCATTCTGTGAAAATATGTCGTATCGACAATTGTGTCCGACATCTGTTACACACTGGCGGTTCCTCACGACGCAAAAGAAAGCCATGCGTTAGCGGGCAGTGTCCAATTCTAAGGCGAGTAAGGGCGACTTCCTCAGCTCTTCGAGGGCGGAAGGAAGTACGCCATGGACGTACTGAAGATTTTAGGGCGCGTAACTTGTTATCCGCCACATCCAACCACTGACCCTCCCAGAAAATCGTGGCTTTCCTTGTCACATACGAGGTAACAGCCTGCAGTGGGACAGAACAGCGTACAGCAGGGGGGAGGGAGCAAGCCTCCTTAGCCGCCACATCGGCAAGCTCGTTTCCCCGGATCCCAGTGTGCCCAGGAACCCAACAGAAGATGATCTCCCTGTGGCGTTGTTGCAGTGCAAGGAGAGCGTCCTGTATATCCTGCACCATCCGATCTGATGGGTACATTTGGTCAATAGCCAGGAGGGCACTTTGGGAGTCTGAACAGATCATGAACTTCAATCCATGATGTCTTCTGATCTGTTCTAGTGCCATCAGGATAGCGAACAGTTCCGCGTAATAAACGGTAAACTGTTCTGGGAGCCCTATCCGAAGGACAACATCGGTGAACACGACAGAGCAACCAATATGATCACCCTGCTTGGACCCATCCGTGTAGACCGTGACAAAATCAGAATGGTGACTTAAAATTTCGAGAAATTTACTTTTATAAAAGGTGTCTGAGGTAAAAGCCTTCCTGTAGAGAGTCAACTCTAACAGCACCCTGGGCCTCTGAAGTAGCCAGGGACATCCCCTACTCCACCCCTGGCGTTGGACCTGAATGCCTTGCGCCTGTAGCAAATCGAGGCTGTCCCTTGCACGGAACCAAAAGGGCCTTGTCGCCTGCGGACGGTTACGGAACAAGCATACCAATGATTGTAGATTAGCATTGGAAGTCGCTAGGGAGTTTGGAGTTGACATAGATCGGTACGCTTGACGTGCAGTGAGTAGAAGGCGGCGAATAGAAAGCGGAGGCTCACCAGCTTCTGCACAGAGACTAACAACCGGACTTGTGCGGTATGCACCTGTGGACAACCTGATACCTTCATGGTGTATGGAGTCCAGCATTTTCAAATAAGAGGATCTCGCGGATCCATAAACTTGACATCCATAGTCGAGGCGGGGTCGCACAAATGACCTGTAAAATTGGAGGAGACGTGCCCTGTCGGCTCCCCAGGCCCGATGGCTAACACACTTAAGGAGATTTAAAGCCTTGATGCATCGTAATTTTAATTCCTTAAGGTGTGGCAACCAAGTGAGCTTTTCATCAAAAGTGAGTCCTAGGTATTTCACCTTTTCCTTAAAAGTGAGAGCAGTCCCCCCAAGTTTGAGAACTGGGTAATTAAAAAGGGAACGGGAGCGATTAAAATCAACACAAACGGTCTTCTCCAACGAAAATTTAAAACCTGTTCTGTTGGACCATTCCTCCAACCGCCTGATCGTCAGATGTAATTGACGAGCAGCAGTTGCGACGGAGGAGGGCGCACAGAAAATGGAGAAATCGTCCACAAAGAGGGAACACTGTACTGGACTTCGTACATACTAGTATTGATAGCAATGGCGAAGGCCGTCACACTTAAAACACTTCCTTGGGGGATACCGTTCTCTTGATGAAAACGGTCAGACAATACGCTCCCGACCTTGTATCTAAAATACCGATCCGAAAGGAAAGACTGAATAAAAATGGGTAGACGACCACGAAAACTCCACTCATGGAGCTGCTGTAAAACATTACGCCTCCAGGTCGTATCGTAGGCTTTTTCGAGATCAAAGAACACACCTATCAGGTGTTGCTTACGTAGGAAAGCTTGTTGGATTTCCCGGTCAAGCAAGATCAAGTTGTCAAGCGTTGAACGGTACCTTCTGAAGCCACATTGGAAGCGGCTGAGTAGGGACCTGCTTTCTAGGACCCAGACTAGGCGTCGGTTAACCATACGCTCCAATGTCTTTCCTACACAGCTGGTGAGACTTATGCTACGATAACTACCAGCGTCAGTCCGATCTTTCCCTGGTTTTAAAATAGGTATTAAAACAGACTCTTTCCACGAGCGTGGAAAGTTTCCCGTGAACCAGATTTGGTTAAAAAGCTGAAGGAGGACATGCTTCGATTGCGGTTCCATGTGTTGGAGCATGCTGTACGTTATGTCATCGACGCCAGGGGCAGTATCACAAGGTACTGCTAATGAAGTCTCCAGCTCCCACAGTGAGAACGGTTGGTTATATTCCTCAGCATCTGAGGACCGGAAATCAAAACCAACCCTCTCCTGTATAGCCCGATGCTGCCGAAAGGCTGCATTCTGGCTAGAATCCGATGTAATGGTGTAAAATGATTCTGCCATTACCTGAGCAATGTCTCGTGGCGAAGTCAGGAGAAGTCCTTGCCCTTGTACAGCTGCTATTGGTGGTCGGGAATTCCGCCTCGAGATCCTCCTATTGGCTTCCCATACTCTGCTTGCTGATGTGAACCTATTGATAGAATTCAGGAACTCTTGCCAAGACCTCTCCTTGCTCTCTCGAATAATGCGTCTTGCCCGTGCCCTCGCCACGCGAAAAGTTGCAAGATTGTGATCAGTAGGGCACCTGTGGAATCGTCGGAAAGCTGCCCTCCTGTTTCGGATTGCAGACCGACACTCCTCGTTCCACCAAGGAACAGGCTGCCTCTTAAAGTGGCCCTTCGATTTGGGGATCGACGCATCGGCGGCGGCGCGGATCACGGCTGTAGTGTGATCCACCCAGTTCTGAACGCCTTCATGCCGTTCCAAAACAGCCAACTGTTTAAAAAGCTGCCAATCAGCTTTCTTAATAAGCCATCTCGGCGGCTGTCGAGCATGATCCAATCCATCTGGCAGAGTTACCCAGATAGGGTAGTGATCACTGCCATGGAGGTCGTCGTCTGCATCCCACTGGGCAATGTCTGCAAGAGCTGGCGAACAGAAGGAGAGGTCAATGGCGGAAGACGTACCTGTAGCAACGCTGAAGTGTGTGGCCTTACCAGTGTTCAGCAAAATTACCGATGTCGCCTGTAACACACGCTCAACCATTCGACCCCTGGGGCAAGTGGTGTTAGATCCCCATAAAGCATTATGAGCATTGAAATCTCCTAAAATGAGAAAAGGGCGAGGAAGGTCATCGAGAAGCTGTGTCAAGAGTACAACATCGAGAGGCTCTCCAGGTGGTAAATACAGAGAACACACTGTAAGCTCAGTGTGTGCCAACACACGGACTGCAACTGCCTGTAGCGTCGTAGTTAGGTGCACAGGCGTAGAATGGAATGTGTCCTTGATGAACACTGCCACACCGCCCTGCGCCCTATCGCCAGTCAGGTCGTCTTTTCTGTAGAGGTGATAGCCTCTAAGTACAGGTGCGTCACACTGCTTGAAATGTGTCTCCTGAAGGGAGACACAGAATGGTCTCTTCTGCAGAATAAGACGTAATTCGTCCAAACGAGCCCTGAATCCGTTCACGTTCCATTGGAGTATGGTTCCCATGTCAGCGGTGTGGTTGTAGTTTCCCCCTACCCTTGTGCCTAGACGGTGAGGCACTGTTTGATCGGGCAGCGGCATTAGGGCTGACTGATTCCGGTGATGAGGTATCCAGGTCCATTATGATATCCTCGTCATCGGTTAAGGCTGCCAGAACGACATTCGATGGTGCCTGGGGGAGGCTTTCGATCGAATGCCGAGGCGCCTTCTTTGGTTTCTTCTTCTCTGAAGAAGATGAAGGAAGGGCGTGTTGCTGAGCACTCTGCTTTCGGGGAGCACTCTGCTTCTGGGGGGCCACCTGCTTCTGGCCAGCTCCCTGCTGTTGAGGAACGCGTTCTGTTGGAACGGCACGTTCCTGTGGGATGGTACTCTCCTTTTGAGGTGTCTTCTCAATTATTACTGCAGCTATCTCGTCCTTTACATCCATTGGGTCGGCCTGTATTCCGATATCTCGACTAATCGAAGTTTGGCATGTACAAATGCAGGTGCAAGTTTCGCTGGTGGAAATGGGGATGGTCTGTGTCGATGCATCAACAGTGGGCGTGGGTTTCTGGAGTAGTGAGGCATAGGAGATCGGAAACACCGGAGGCTGTGTCGCCTTATATTCTTTTTTGGCCTCCACATATGGAATACGTTTGCGCACTTTTATCTCCTGTATTTTTTGTTCTTCAACAAAGACAGGGCAATCACGACTCCATACAGGGTGGCCTCCTGAGCAGTTTAGACACGCTGCTGGGGAAGGACAGTCAATCCCAGAGTCGTGAGCTGCCTGTCCACACCTCCCACAGGTTGGTTTCCCTCCACAATTCTGTGTGGTATGACCGAAACGCTGGCATGTGAAACACCTCATAGGGTTCGGTATAAAGGGCCTAACTTTCAGACGGAGAAACCCTGCCATAAGATGTTCTGGCAACGATGGGGAATTGAAGGTAACAATGAAGGTAGGGGGTTTCTCTATCACTCCATTGTTCCTGCGGGTCCTTTGCTCAATGTCAATGATACCCTGTGACGCCCACTCCTGTTTTATTTCTGCCGTTTCGATGTCCACAATGTCACGGCATGTGACCACTCCTTTGCTGGAATTTAGCGTGTTGTGTAATTCTACAACAATGTCATATTCCCCTAGCTTTGCTGAATTCAGGAGGAGGTCCACCTGCTTTGCTCTGGCCGTCTCAACTAACAAAGCACCATTCCGCAGCCTCTTAATTGATTTCAAAGAACCTGCAAGTCCTTCCAGTCCCTTATTAATGTAGAAAGGGGAGACCTTTTCAAAGGTACCCTCTTTCCTCTTAATAACTACGAAAACAATATTATTAATGACTCCTTGAGCCCTGTTACTATGACTAGATTGTGTCTCAGGAGGGCTGGCCTCCCTCAACCGCTTAGATGACTGGGTGCGAGTACCCCCAGACGGTACACCCATCCCGCCGGGGTTAGAAACATGTGAGGACTCCATCTCGGTCCCACGAGCAGCTAGGGAAGGGACGGTCCACCCAGGCAGAGCCCCGCTTGCCTGGGTAAGCCTTTTACAGCTGAGGTGCGGCAGGTTCCTCAGAGGTCGCTCGCTATCGACTGTTCAACCTCAACAGCCATGCATCCCATCAGCACGCAGCACACCTTGGGATTGAGGGTTTTTTTATAGAGGTTTTTTCCATCCTCATGATCCGGGCAATAAAGCCGAGATCCCGCTCCCTGTAACACACAACATTCCACCGCTGCGCCATGCGGTGGTCGCTGAACCATGTCCAGGGCTTACGGTCTGGAGGACTGGCGGCGCATACCAGTCCTCAGCTCAGGACCCCGGGTTCGCCAAGCCCGTACTCAGCAAATTAATGCTGAGCCCCTGAGGGGATCCCCAATGAGTTGCCGGAGCATTTCCGTGACACTCGCGCATTGGTCGAACCTACCGGTAACAAATCTAGCCGCTCGCCTCTGAACCGCCTCTATATCTTCCTTTAAACTGATCTGCTGCGGGTCCCCAACACTTGAGCAATACTCAAGACGTGGTCGTACAAGCGTTTTATACGCGGTCTCCCTAACAGGTGAAATATATCTTCCCAAAATTCTCCCAATAAACCGAAGTCGGCTGTCCGCCTTACTCACATCTGTCCTTACATGTTCGTTCCATTTCATATTGCTCTGTAATGTTACGCCTAGATATTTGAACGGCGTGACTGCATCAAGAAGCTCACTACTAATGCTGTATTCGAACATTATGGGATTGTTTTTGCTGCTCATTCGCATCACCTTACATTTTTTCGATATTGATAGCTAGCTGCCATTCTTCGCACAAACTAGAAATTTTGTCTAAGTCATCGTGTATGCTATTACAGTCAGCTACAGACGACACCTTCCCATACACCACAGCATTATCAGCAAACAGCCGCAAATTACAACTTACTCTGTCCATCAGATCATTTATATAGATAGAAAATAATAGCGGTCCTATCACACTCCCATGGGGCACGCCTGACGATACACTCGTCTCTGATCAACACTCGCCGTCGAGAACACGTACTGCGTTCTATTACTTAGGAAGTCTTCCAACCAGTCACAAATCTGTGAACCTATTCCATAAGCTCGTATCTTCGTTAGCAGTCTGCAGTGTGGCAGTGCGGCTCTGCCGCGAACTAGTTCGCTCTTTTAGTTCGTCCGCTCCCAGTGACGGCGGAGCGGCGCGGTCTGCTCGTGCAGGTAGAGGGAGAAGTTCCCCCACCTAGCTGCTTCATGCGCTTGCTGCTTGAGCCGCTAACGATATCACGCGAACCAAAAGAAACGGCTTGTGGATAAATTCTTGCGTTTCAGTTTAGAGTTCTCTCTATATCTTGGCATTATGGAATTTATTACTCAGATATTGCAGAGTGCAGAACACATCAAAACAGAAATTTTGTAGCACTGAACTATGTCATCTACCAGGCAGACGCTGACCTCGAAAGGGCTCTCATCAGCAGAAGGCAAACACGTGATTTTTAATTCTACATCTACATCTACATAGATACTCTGCAAATAACATTAAAGTGCCTGGCAGAGGGTTCATTAACCACTTTCATAACTTATCTCTACCGTTCCACTCTCTTATAGCGCGCGGGAAGAAAGAACACCTAAATCGGTTCGTTTTCGATCTGATTTCTCTTATTTTATTGGAATGGTCATGTCTCCTTAAGTAGGTGGGTGCTAGCAAAATATTTTCACATTCAGAAGTAAAAGTCGGTGATTGAAACTTCGCAAACAGATCACGCCGCAATGAATAACTTCTTTTAATGATTTCCACCCCAATTCGTGCAACATTTCCGTGACGCTTTCCCCCCGTAACGTGATAAAACAAAACGAGCTGCCCATCTCTGAACCTTCTCAATATCTTCCGTCAGTCCCACCTGGTGAGGGCCCCACAAGGGGCAACAGTACTCCAGGAGAGGACGCACAAGTGTGATGTAGGCAGTCTCTTTGGTGGAGCTGGTGCATCGTCTAAGCGTTCTGCCAATGAAACGTAACCTTTGGTTCGCCTTCCCCACAATATTTTCTGTGTGTTCTATCCAGTCTGCTGCGCACCCTCTCGCTATTGTTCGTCGGTCTTCGGAAAAGAATCCAACTGAGAAGCGAGAACCGTTTGGCATAATAGTTCGCGACCGGTAACGCATGTTTTAGTTCCCGACCGATCGCGCATATTTTAGTTCGCAGCTCGGCCGCGAAGTAGGTAGCTTTTTTAGTTCGTCTGCTCTTTTTGGCTTTTGCTACCGTTACAGAAAGAGTTATTTCTTTTGTTATGACAGCTTTTTGATATAATGATATATGCCCTCTCGCTATTCCATGTCAGTGTCCGGAAAAGGAGCAGACGAACTAAGAAGCGAGCTTTCTTCTGAACTAGTTCGTTCGCGAACTACACAAGACTATTCTACAGCAGCGGTCATCCAACTGTGTTCCGCGAAACCTGGGTTTGCACCAAGACTCGCAGGGGTTCCGAGAAAAAGTCCGAAAAACTAACTTGAAAAGTACTGTACAATAAAACCAAACGAAGCTAACTATTTGCCTGTCAGTTGCTGTAGTTAACATCCAAGCAACAAACAAGGAAATGAATCCGTCATCATTTCCTAGGTCTAACGCGGATGTGGTATTTTCTTCACAGGAAAGTAGCATTCCACGGCCGCGGCGGAAAGGCCGAGCGCTATAAGGCACCTTGCTGCGAAGCGCGCGGTTGCTTCCCATCCGAATTTCGAGTCCTCCCTTATGCACGTGTGTGTGTGTGTGTGTGTGTGTGTGTGTGTGTGTGTGTGTGGTGGAGGGGGGGGGGGTGTCCTTCGTTGGTTATTGCAATTGTTTGCAAGCCTAGGGACATTAGAAAAGTAGTGAAATCCCATAGATTTACAAATATTTCAACATTTCAAGCACTCCGCACTTAGAAAACACGCTGAATGTTTACGCAGCGAGTAGTGGCTCCTGCGATGTGCTTACCTGGCCGCCATATTCGGTAAATTGAGTAAGTTACTACACCTTTGTAGCGAAAAGATGCTACATATTAACAGTGAGAGACAAGTGAAAGCAACATTACACTTTTTTTTTATAGTCCATGGGACTTAACTACGGGGTCATCAGTCCCTAAACCTACAAACTACTTACGAACCAGCTTATACTAAAGACGGCACAAACCTTCAAGCCCGAGTGAGGCTTCGAACCCCCGACGGGGAACGTCCTCGCACATCTTAGCATAGCGCCTCAATACGCTCGGCCGCTCCGCCGCACATATGATTAGAGAAACTCCTTGATATAAATAGAAAGACTTAATAAACTTATAACAAGAAACTTTCAATTGCTCACACTCCATATTAGAGGGCAACGGATTTAACAAACAAAATTAGGTCCTGTAAGTAAAACAGTCTATACTTCTGTGGACATTATTTCTGACAGTCAGATTCAGTGGCATGTAAGGACTTCCTGTTTTCTCCTCGATGTATTATGACGCGTTCCAGCTATGGACTTTGCCTAACCATATTAAGTGTGAGTTTAGTTCTTTTTTTTACTGATTTCTATAAACCCCACAGTTAATTTGAAAGATTTATTTACAATCCCTTCTCCATTCTCACTAATTTTAAAGTTATTTATTTTTCGCAGACCTAGTACTTCATAAAGTGATGCTTGGATATTGTTGCAGTTCGTTTCGCGATTGTGCTAGAACATTCTATGTGCAACTTTATTTCGTGACTATGAATGGATTATTGCATTTCAATTCCTGCAGGAAAATCTTCGCGATGTTTATGATGTTCGATTATTTTGCAATTTTTGGCCACTATCATGATAAATTTTCAACACGGTCATAGAACAATAGCAAACGAAACGAACAATCCCAGCATCAATTTATCGAAGTAATATTCCAGTTAAAATGTCCAAATGGCTGTAAATCTATCGGACCAAACTGCGTGGTCATCAGCCCGTAGCTTACAAACTACTTAAACCTGGGTAAACTAACCTACGGACAAACACACACACACACACACACACACACACACACACACACACACACACACACACACACACCCATGCCGCAGGGAGGACTCGAACCTCAACCGCGAGCTCCGCAGCGAGGTGCTTTAGACCGCTCGGCTACTCCACCGCGATATGTAAGGACTGATTACTTTACTGGTACGTGAACATTTATATTTAAAAGGAAATCTTTTTCTCAAAAACCCAACACGTACCATTCCACAAAATCAAAAATACGACAATCAGGAAAATGAGGGACGAGGTTCAGCTGAAATAAGAAAAATTAGTAATCATCAAGTTATTTATTAAATTAAAGAAACATACCTTTCTTGAGCCTTCACAATAATACAATGGTTTTATACAATTCCGTTCCATATAAATATTGTCTTCCTCTTGATACAGAATCCACTGTCCAATATAAAACGTTTGTATTCATAAATATAGAGTGAAATAAATCAAACTCAATACAATCATTGCTGACCTATTCAACCTTAGTACACAACACAGTTGCTATACGTCTGTCAGCTAGCCTACTAGCCTGGCCCACAATCGACTCTTCTGTTCAACAACTCACCGTCTACTTCTCGCCTCAGCGGTCAAAGAAGCTGCTGTAGCGCAGATGCTACATCGCAGTTGCAAAGACATTATAATGTGCAGTAGTTACAAACACGGACTGAAATTATCGATCGTGGATGACTTTCACACACAAAATAAAGCTATAAGCCGGATACACGTTCAGACTTACAAAAATAAAAATAGAAATCCATAAATAACGAACTTCAGTCTACGGCTGCCTACTTTCAACCTTAGCTTGGGTGAGACGGTGGCTACCCGGGGACCGTCGGTGCGGTTTCGCCCCCGCGGGCAGCTCCGGTTTCTTGGCCGCCGACGCTGGGACACCTGTTTGGGCGCCAATTCTCACAACATGGCCGAGCTGGTATGATTTCACCTTGCAAGTTGCTTTCAAACACCCTGACCACAAACTGTTAGAGGAATCAGACGTTTTGAGGAATTTCCACATTAACCAAATGGCCCCCGTGTCAGCAGTCCTCCTGAATGTGAGCCCATTCAGCTAGAGATGCGCCACCTGGAGGCGCCTCCGCAGCCTTTACTGATCGAGTTGTCGGCAGTAAGTGGGTTAGCGCGCCGGAAGCGCCGCAAGTGCATTACTCGCCGGCTGCTCTCCTCTCCATTACACGCACCGCCGTCTGGGTCGCCAGCCTAGGAATGGGTGGGCGGTGATCGCGCCGCTACAGACTACAGAGGCAGACTACAGGGCGGCCGGCGCAAGCAAACACCTGCCACCTGCAAACAAGGGGGCGGAAGCACGGGCCGGCCGCCTAAATAAGACAACACACCTCAGCACAAATCCCTACTAAAGAAAGCAACCACATCACAAACACCCTCTACATTTGATTCACAGTGGGTGTTGTCGGAATGGAACATCACTGTTGGTGTTCACCTTAGGCAGAAGGTGAAAGTCACGGTATGTCGCTCAGAGCAGTGTTTAAAGGCGAATGTACGAAATACGAGGGGGATTATCTACATGGGATAGTCTGCAAATCACATTTAAATGTCTGGCAGAGGGTTCATCGAACCACCATTACACTATTTTATCTCCCATTCCATTCTGGAATAACGCGCGGGGAGAAAGAACACATGAATCTCTCCGTTCGGGCTCTGATTTCTCCTACTTTATTCTGATGATCATTGCTACCTATGTAAGTGGGAGTCAACAATATATTTTCGCATTCGTAGGAGAATGTTGGCGATTCGAGTTCCGTAAGTAGCCCACGCCGCAGGGATAAGCGCCGTTGTTGTAATGATTCCCATCCCAGATCCTGTATCATTTCCGTAACGCTGTCTCCCGTGTATCGTGACAATACGAAACGAGCTGCCCTTCTCTGGACTCTTTCGATGTCCTCCGTCAAACCCACCTGATAAGGATCCCACACTGGTCAGCAATACTCCAAAAATGAACGGACAAGCGTAGTGTATGCAGTTTCTTTTGTAGTTCTGTTGCATGTTTTAAGGGTTCTGCCAATAAAACGCAGTCTCTGGTTCGCCTTTCCCATGATATTATCTACGTGTTCTTTCCAATTTAAGTCAGAAGTAATTGTAGTTCCTAAGTATTTTTTGGATTTAATGGCCTTCACATTTGATTTGTTTACATGATAAAGTTTAACGGATTTCTTTTCGTACTCGTGTGGACGACTTCACACTTCTCATTATTTAGAGTCAATTGCCAATTTTTACACCATGCTGATATCTTATTCAGATCGTTCTGCAGTTGATTTTGATCTTCAGATGATTTTACTAGACGGTAAATGACGCCGTCATCTGCAAAGAACCTAGGGGATTTTTGACCGTGAACATTAGCAGTTAGTACGACTGGCCACGCACTTCTCATACATTCAGGCGGGACCACTGGGAGCGAGCTGTTAGATATTTCCCGTTATTTCGTCAGTTCGGCTCATGATGTCGGAGCAACAGGTGCACCCCTCTACTGCCCAACGCATAATCACAAAATTTCTTGCTCGTGAAGGAGTTATAGCGGCATAAATTTACGACAGATTGACTGCACAGTCCGGGACATTAAATCTTGTGAAGGAAGCGTGAGTATGCCAGTCAAAAAAAATCAAGGAAGGGCGAGAACGTGTGTAGAATCAGCAACACGACTGCCATCTTCGGTCCAGTATTACGAACGAAATCATTCGTGCGGTTACAGGCGTTTTTGACGACGATCGATGAGCAACAGTATCGGAGATTGCAAAACGAGTCGGAATCGCCTGTGGGAGTTTTCAAGCAATCATCAAAAACAATCTTCAGTTCCGTAAACTGTGTTCCAGATGGGTCCTTCAGCTTTTGGCCGAAAATATGATGAGACGTCGGACGTCAGTCAGATACTTCAACCAAGGTTTGCGGCAAAAGGTAATGCATTTTGGGATCGAATCTCAACCTGCTACAATACAAGGGTGCACCACTACAATCCTGAATCCAAACAAGGCAGTAAGGAGTGGCGTACGAAGAGTTGAAATGTTTGTAGAGCTTATGGAACTAACTACGGGATCAGTCCCTAAACTTACAAACTACTCAAGAACTAGCTTACACTAAAGGCGGCACAAACATCCATACCCATCAACATTTGTAGCAGCCACCTGGAGGACACTCATGCGGGATTGTGTGCACAGATCTCACAGAATTGTCAAGGGAGGCGATGTCCTCCACAGTGCTGCGATCATCCAAAAAATTTTCTCCACTCGCTGTATCATGTTGTCGTCAGCGGTTAGTGTGTGTTGCTACACGACTTTCTACCTTTCCTGAACTGCCGCACACACGAACGCATGTTGGACCCATCCACCACACCATCACCACATGTATCACTCAACTGCCGGTGAATTTCAAACGGCGGCAGACAAAGCAAATGGAGAAAAGAAATAATTGTACGGGGAACGCCGCCATTACATTGCCGCAGTCGTGTTTATACTTGTTGAGGCCACCAGTGGCCCAGTCGAAGAGGGAGGTAGAAAAAGGTGTTCCAGTTTCTCAATTATCGGTACTCAACACAATCGCAATTTCTTTGTAATTCATTAGCCTATAGCTCCTCAAAAAGTCTCACAGCCCATATGCAATTTTAACTACAAGACGTAATTGGCAAGAAAAGTACCGTTCAAAAACTGTGTACTCACACGGGTGCGAAAATCGACTGTGGACGTGGAAATCCGGCAGGAAGAACAGGATTTTAAAGAAGAAATTTTGGCGAGTTCACGTGCTCGACCAGAAGCGGGCATGGGACCTCGGTTGTGCGAGCCTCTTGCATACATAGTGAATGCGTGAGCGCTCAGTTCACACTGGGTGAGCTTAGTGACACGCTAGGCAAGCGTCGTGCTGACGTCACAGTCACAACTCGCAAGCAAACTCGACTGTGGCCACGACCGGGCGCTATCGACCTTTGCAGCTATAGAACAAGCGAGACCATATTTCGACACGCAGAAATTGTCTCCGGCCAATGTGATGCTGAGTGTTTCTTAACTGGAGAATCGGATGCTACGCGCCCTCACGTACTATAAAAGAATTTCTTGTTTAACCTATACCTGACCTAAGAGATTTCCACTTGTTCTTTCCATGTCAACAGAAGCCATCTTTATTTGCCGTATATCTCGCAGTTTTGGTTTTATAACTCGCAGTAAGGTGTTTCAGGCTAACTGCGCATCAAAGATGCATAACAAAATCGTATACGCATCAATTTGTTATAACTAAATGTAGGTTGCCGTTCCTATGTGCAGTTGAAGAGGCTTGCTCAGGATAGGGTATTGTGGAGAGCTACATCAAACCAGTCTCCGGACTGAAGACCACAACAACAACAACAACAAATGTAAATAAAAACACACATTAACAATAAAAACACCTACTAAGGTCTAAGAATTAAGGAATGTAGCTGCTGTAGTGTAGTGGATAGAACAGTAGATCACCAATTTGGAGGAATAGGGTTCAAATCTCTCCCACTGAATTTTTTTTTTTTTTTTTACTTTTATTGTTTATCATATTGTAGTAGTTACTTATTCATAACATATTGTGGGATTTTCTTATTCGTATAACAGTAGTATGTTACACAGTATTCGATGTTAATTGTAACAGAATGCTGGAAATTTGTGAGACTAAAAAATGGAGAATGAAACTGCTGCAAGTGATAAGACTAGAAACGATATTTCTGTTTTTACTTCACAAAAGTATTTGACCTTTGTTCCAAATATGTTACGATTTCCGAGAAAAAGGTAAGTGAAAAACGTATGGGAAACGCTTAAATTGCTGGTAAGCCTAAATTAAATAAGTATCAGTGACATTCACACTGTTCGCTTGCCAGAAACATTCGGCTGTTTATTTTCTAATATCTCGTAATATTGCTTGTTTGCCCCCAGTATTTTGTTGCTTAGTTTCGAACACGTGCAGATTTTAGAGAGTGTGGTTTTATTGATATTTCTTACTTGTCACCAATATTTGGGTATTTGTGAATATGTCACGATTATAGGGTATGTGGTTAACAGTGATCCTAAGAGGATAACTATAATTTCTTTTGCAAATGTAAACAACATAAAATCAAATGTTCAAATGTTTGTACAGCTTATGGGACTTAACTACGGGGGTCATCAGTCCCTAAACTTACAAGCTACTTATGAACTAGCTAACACTAAGGACGGCACAAATATCCATGCCCGAGGGGGGGATTCGAACCCCCGACCGTAGTGGCCGTGCAGACTATGACTGACGCGCCGCAGTCCCCTCGGCCACCGCGGCTGGCTATATAGTCTACTCACAAGGAAAGTACTTGGGCTGTAACAAATATACACGAAAATGGTGTGAGAGATAATATAAAAGATCCCTCACTGAACTAGTGATATTCCCTCATCTGCAAAACTCTGCAGTCGTCCTTCAGAGACCTCTGCGTGTGCCACGCCGCACTGCACTTTGACCTGTCGGTAGACCAGTAGTGACGGTGTAGTGTGCCCCCAAAGTTGTGTTTCGTGATGTTATTTGTGTTGTGAAGCGTCACATGGGGCGGCGATTGCTAATCAATCCTGCTAATGTATTGCGATTAATTGAGATGAAGTTACGAAGAACCCTTCTTCGAGAAGATGGTATTGGTGGAGAAGATGAATCGTTTGCATGTTACGTGGTATATAGTGTTTCTCATCTATGCTGATATTTCTGTACTATAATAGATACCACAAAACATGTCAATGATTCATCTTCTACACCAAGAGCGTATTCACGGAGGGCGCTTTGGAATTTCATCTCAACCAATCGCAATACATTATCAGGATTGATTAGCAATCGCCGCCCCATCTGACGCTTCACGACACAAATATCGTCACAAAACGCAACTTCAGAGGCACACCGCACTGTCCCTAGTGCTCCCGACTGGTGTACCGGCAGGTCAAAGTGCAATGCGGCGTGGCTCACGAAGAGGCCTCTAATGGGCGATTGCAGAGTTTTGCAGATGCGGGAGTATCGCTAGTGGAATAAGGGACCTCTACTATTTGGCCACGATAACTTTACGATTTTGTTGGTATTGCCACGAGCGGAGAAAATGGACACCAGTTGAAAGTTACTCATATTTACATTGCCAACCTTACAATGGTCCTTGACGCGAAGAATTAATGTAGACATTGTTAGGGTAACGGTTCCAGCACTGCAGCAAGCAGCCGACGCTGCCTTCCGTTCGTGCAAGACAAGCTCCCAGCAGCCACCGCGCAAATCGTCAAGTTATCGTCGCCAAATAGTACATTATCTCTGAAACGATTTTGGTATATTTGTGTTTGTTCGAACCCGAGTACTTCCCTTGTCAGAACACATCGTCGTCTGCTGGCAGCTAGCGAGTTCTCATTGGCCGGAGACAACTTATGCGTGTCGAAATGAGGACTCGTGTTGACAGGTCGATGTACCGCATTCAGCTGCTGATGACGTCACGCCGACGCTTGCCTAGCGTGTCGCTAAGCTCACCGTTCACACCTAGCGTGGCTCGACAATCGACACGACCGCGTGCTTTGACAGCGCGGCCTTGGCTGGAATGTGGGGAGCACGCGACCGCTTGCTTACAACAGCGCAGGTGCGCGACGAAAGGGTAAACAAGTCTGCGTGTGGCGCCTGAGCTAGTTCCAGTTGTGAGGTGCAAGCAGTTCCCAGGCAGGCCAGTTCGCTGGGAACCATCCCATTCTCTTCGTCCACACTGGAGACTGTCGCCTTCTCGGGGAATGGGAGTAAATCTGCTAAACCGATTTCAAAAACCGTACATCGCTTTATGAAATTACTTCTTCTATTTTCACAACAGTTTGTTAATCCAACTGAACCGGATAGCAGTTCGACATCGATCTATCGGCTTCCCGAAGGGCTTTGCTTTCTCCCGTGGCGCTCTGTATCTTTGGCGGAGCGCGGTGGACCACACAGCCGGCAGTACGAAGTTAGCGAGAGCTCCTTCCACCTCAGTATCCTATCGTAATAAAGTTTCTAGTCTTCCACCAAATAATTACCAATAACATCGATAATTTCAGAGCTATGGCGTAATTAGTGTTGCCAACTCTCCCGTAATTATACGGGAACTCCCGTATTTTTCTTAAATTTTAAGCAAACTCCCGTCTCCCATTTACGGGAGGTTCTCTCTCCCGTATTTTAGGTAAATGACACCGGTTTGGACGATAAGCAGTGCAGACAGGAAGAGAACAGAGGCTTTCGAAATGTGGTGCTACAGAAGAATGCTGAAGATTAGGTGGGTAGATCGCATAACTAATGAAGAGGTACTGAACAGAATTGGCGAGAAAAGGAATTTTTGGCATACCCTGACTAAAAGAAGGGATTTCTTGGTAGGACACATTCTTAGACATCAGGGAATCGTAAATTTAGCATTGGAGGGAAGTGTGTGGGGTAAAAATCGCAGAGGGAGACCAAGAGACTCGTATAGTAAGCAGATTCAAGTGGATGTGGGTTGCCGTTCTTATGAGGAGATGAAAAGGCTTGCTCAGGATAGGGTAGGGTGGAGAGCTGCATCAAACCAGTCTCCGGACTGAAGACCATAACAACAACAACGACACCGGTTAAGATTTAAACCTGCAGCATATTTTTCAAATCTCATCGCTGGACTATCGTTACAATATTGATTAATCGATACGGCATAGTATTATCGATACAGTTACTACAGCGTTTGTAGGGAAAACAAAACAAGACACAAACACGGTGCCGCGAGTCACCTTGCGATTATCTTGTTTCTTTGTCGTTCTGCCTCATCCGAGTTACGCGAAATGGAAGAATCGAAAACTCCGCCTGTGTATATCAGAAGAAATGGGAAAAAACTCATTCATGGGTTAATCCTGTTATAAGTAAAAAAATCTGTAGACCTTCAGTTTATAATAGTTATAACTTTTGTGATTGGTCCATGCAATAAACCTGTTTTAAGGTGTAAATAAATTGTTAGGCCTATTCTTTTTGTGGGGTCAAAGTCTCCCTTATTTTGACCAAAAAAAGTTGGCAACCCTAGGCGTAATGTGGCAGTTAACAGTAATGACAAAATATAGTGACGCGTAACAACCAGACCACGTCAGTATATCCACAAGAAGGCAAATATAACGTTCGCCGAAACTTTGCTTATTAAACGAGGAGCCTCGTTTCAAATCGAATTAAGTCCACCTGTGGACAAAATTGAGTTTGATACATATTTCTATAGTTTACATAGCGTTCTTTCATGCTGTGAAATCAGAATGTAACAAATCGGATTCACTAACAGCGTAAATTGCGTCTGTAAAATAGCTGTTGAACCAAATCGTGTTCAGTCCACTGTAGCCTGTGTTTCAAACCGTATTGTGTCCAGCGTGAAGTAGTATTGTCACTTTGCTCTCCTGGCTGTGCTGTCAGCTGGCGCGCTATTTTCAACAATGCTATGTATTCAATGATCAGTTATATTGTGAACTTTGCGTAAGAGAGTAGTTTTTCTATTACGGAGGAATAAATTGCTGTTGGTGATAATTCAACGGGAAGCCGAAATAGTGGTTGTTGTTGTTGTTAGGTTGTTTAAGGGGGACAAAACTACAATGGTCATCAGTCCCCCATTCCACCTCTAGGCGACAAAAGTAAAACCATACATGTGAAAGATATCACGCACAGAGTTTAAAATTGCGATGTGGGAAAGGAGTCCCACCGAGTCCATAAAACATAATCAAGAACAACAAGACAAAACGAAAAGACGGTCACACAAAGACAACTTACAATAAATAAACCGATGGCCGTGGTTGACCGACCATAAGAATAAAAAAAAAAAAAGGAAAAGTCAACCACTCGGTAACACACAGAAATCTCCAGTTAGAGCGAATGATAAAAACCCCCTACTCGTATAAAACGTAAAACTGTATCTGCCATTGCAGCATCGTCACCTAAAACATTTGATAAAACGGCAGGCAGGTTAAAATTCCGCAGCAAAGCAGCTAAAACGGGGCAGTCCAACAATATGTGGACGATTGTCAGACGGGAGCCGCACCGACATTGGGCTGGGTCTTCACCCCGAAGGAGATGTCCATGGGTGAGCCATGTATGCCCAATGCAGAGGCGACACAAGACCACTGAGTCCCGTCGTGAACCGCGCATGGAGGAGCGCCATGCAACCGTCGTTTCCTTGACCACCCGGAGCTTGTTGGGCGTGCGCAGGCTACGCCACTCAGTATCCCAAAGCTGACGTACTCGCTGGCGCAACAACGAACGGAGATCAGAAGCCGGGAGGCCGATCGCTAGACAGGACATACCGACAGCCTGCTTGGCAAGCCTGTCAACACGTTCATTGCCCGGGATACCAACGTGACCCGGAGACCAGATGAACGTCAATGATCGCCCAGACAGTTCAACGGCACGAAGCGTCTCCTGTATGGCCAACACCAGGGGAGACCACGCGTAACACTGCTCCAGAGCTCGGAGGCTGCTCAGGGAGTCGCTGCAAATAAGAAAAGACTCGCCTGAGCAAGACCGGATATGCATGAGAGCTCTGTGAATGGCCACCAGCTCTGCAGTGTAAACACTGCAGCCATTCGGCAGAGAGTGCTGTTCCACATGGTCACCATGAGTATACGCAAATACCACACAGCCATCAACCATGGAACCATCTGTGTAGATCAGGTCATAAGCACGGAATTCCGCTACGATAGCCGAGAACTGACGGCGGGGCGCCTCCAGTGGAACTGAGTCTTTGGGCCCCTGGGCCAAGTCCAGCCGAGTAGACGGCCTTGGCAAACACCACGGAGGTGTACGGGCACGGACCCGATAGGAAGATGGAAGGGGAGAATACTCAAGCTCCTGCAGGAGGGACTGAACCCGATAGGCAATCGTATGACCTGATCTGGGGCGTCGCTGTTGGGGACGGACTACCACATCAGGAAAAAGGAGACGATGGTTCGGGTGGCCTGGGGAGCAATACACATGGGCTGCGTAAGCCGCAAGTAGGTGTTGGCGGCGGATCCCCAAGGGTGGAACCCCAGCCTCCACTAGTAAGCTGTTCACTGGGCTGGTGCGGAAGGCACCCGTCGCGATGCGAACCCCACAGTTGTGAATGGGGTCCAGGAGATGCAGTGCCGAAGGTGCCGCAGACCCATAGGCAATGCACCCAAAATCAAGACGGGACTGCACCAGCGCCGTGTAAAGCCACAACAGTGTCGAGCGATCAGCACCCCAGGTCGTATGACCCAGGTGGCGGAGAAGGTTGAGATGGCGCCAGCACTTCCGTTTCAGCTGACGAATGTGGGGGAGCCACGTCAGCCGGGCGTCAGGTGAGTTTCCACTACCGTAAGTGGTTCGTCATTCAGATAAAGTTCAGGGTGTGGGTGGACGGTCCGACGCCGGCAGAAGTGCATCACTCTGGTCTTGGAGGCAGAAAACTGAAAGCCATGGGTAAGCGCCCAGTTCTGCGCCTTCCGAATAGCACCTTGCAACCTGCGCTCGGCAACTTGGGTGCTGGAGGAACTAAAAGAGAGACAAAAGTCGTCAGCATAAAGAGAGGGGGACACCGACGATCCAACCGCTGTGGCTAAACCGTTGATGGCGATTAAAAATAATGGGACGCTTAAAACGGAACCCTGAGGAACCCCATTTTCCTGGACATGAGAGGAGCTCAGAGAAGCACCAATTTGAACGCGAAAGGTACGGACGGCTAAAAAATTCTGAATAAAAATCGGTAGGGAGCCCCGGAGGCCCCAATCATATAAAGTGTTGAGGATGTGTCGTCGCCAGATTGTATCATATGCTTTGTGCATATCGAAGAAGACGGCAACGAGGTGTTGGCGCCGGGAAACGGCTGTGCGGATTGCAGACTCGAGGTACACCAGATTATCGGTGGTAGATCGACCCTGGCGAAAACCACCCTGGCATGGAGCCAATAATCCCCGAGTCTCAAGAATCCAACACAACCGCCGACTGACCATCCGCTCCAACAGTTTGCATGGCACGTTAGTCAGGTTAATGGGCCGATAGCTATCCAAGGAAAGAGGATGTTTGTCGGGCTTAAGCACTGGGATGATGATACTCTCCCGCCACTGTGACGGGAAAACTCCATCACACCAAATGCGGTTATAGACCGCAAGTAGGTTACGCCGACTATCTGCTGAGAGATGTTGCAGCATGTTGCTATGGATGCTATCAGGCCCAGGCGCCGTGTCAGGACATTGTTGAAGAGCACTGAGGAGCTCCCACTCTGTAAAAGGAGTGTTGTAAGATTCAGAGCGGCTGGTACGAAAGGAGAGAGACTGGCGTTCTGCCCTCTCTTTTACTGCACGGAAGGCCGGTGGATAATTTGCAGAGGCAAAGGCAGGAGCATAATGCTCGGCAAACATCTCTGCAAGAGTGGCCGGGTCCGTACATAGGACTCCATTTGTGGAGATCCCAGGGATTCCCGATGTAGTCTGTATTCCCTGTAGCCGCCTGATCTTACTCCAGACCTGCGAGGCTGAGGTACCTGTCCCAATAGTGGAAACGTACCTCTCCCAGCACTCCCGTTTCCGTCTTCTTATAAGCTGGCGAGCACGAGCGCGAAGCCGTTTAAAATTGATTAGGTGCTCCTGAGAGGGGTGCCGTTTGTATCGCTGTAAGGCCCGCCTGCGGTCTTTAATGGCCTCAGCGATCTCCGGCCACCACCACGGCACTGTCTTACGCCGTGGCATCCTGATGTACGCGGAATGGTCGCGTTCGCAGCAGAAATGATGGAATGTGTGGCGCTCTCGACCACCACATCGATTTCCTCGAGTGGGGAAGGGACAACGATGGCAGCAGAAGCATAGTCTTCCCAATTAGCCCTGTGCAGAACCCACCTAGGTGGGCGCGCTGGGGACTCGCGTTGTGGGAGTGACAAAAAGACAGGGAAATGGTCACTGACACACAAGTCGTCATGGGCTCTCCAGTGAACAGATGGTGGAAGGCCGTGGCTGCAGATCGACAGATCAATGGCCGAAAATGTGCCATGTGCCACACTAAAGTGTGTGGGGGCACCTGTATTTAAGAGGCAGAGGTCGAGTTGAGTTAGGAAATCCTCGACAACCCTGCCGTGACCCGAGATCGTAGAACCACCCCACTGTGGGCATTGAAGTCGCCCAACAGTAAGAAAGGTGGGGGTAGTTGAGCAACGAGTGCAGCCAAGACGTTCACAGATATGTCACCATCTGGCGGCAAGTAGATACTGCAGATGGTCAACTCCTGTGTGGTCCTCACCCTGACAGCCACTGCTTCTAATGGTGTTCGAAGGGGCACGGGTTCACTATACACAGAGGTGAGGACATAAACACACATTCCACCTGAGACCCAGTTATATGAGCTACGGTTGCAGTTGCAGGGGTCCGCATTGCTACGGTTGCAGTTGCAGGGGTCCGCATTGCTGGAAACCAAGTTTCCTGAAGAGCAATGCAGAGAGCAGGTGTCGTGCTCAGAAGCTGCCGTAGCTCAGCCAGGTGGGGAAAGAAACCGCCGCAGTTCCACTGGAGAATGACATTGTTCGAGTGCTGGGAAGACATGAATGAGACAAATGAGCGGGTCATACCTCAGCATCACTTGCATCCACCGATGGAGGTTTATCAGTTTCAGTCACCAGTTTGTCAAGGACGTCCCCGAGAGCGAGGTCCTTGGGTGACGCAAGAATCTCCACCTCATCCTCAGAAGTAGAGGCGGAGGCAGAGGGGAGTGGTGGCACTGAAGCCACCGTGGATTCTTGTGATTGGCCTTTCTTTGGCCTTTGTTTTCCCCTCCGTTCCCTCGGGGGCTTCGCCGGTGGGAGGTGCTCCTCGGACTCAGCCACAGGGACTGAGGAGGAGCGCGAAGCCCTACGACCAGCAGTCTGCGAGCGCGCCCGCTGCTGGTTAGTGTCGCTACCGACACTGGCGGACGGGAGCGTCCCAAGGGACCCATTCCGTGTGAGGGAAGCCGGAGAAGGTTGTTCTTTCTCCGGCGGAGAGGTGGTAGCTGATCCCGAGGCTTTCGCCTTGGGAGCTTTGGAAGGAGGGCCCCCAACCTCCGTGGGGGCAGGCTTAGGTTGGCGGCCCTGGGGGCCCACAGGAACAGAGGAAGTAGAAACTACTGTCGCCGCCAAGGAGAGTGGCGACGACGTCACTGCTGCGAACGTTTTTGTCATTGTTACCGGGTGCAAACGATCAAACTTTTTCTTGGCCTCATTATAGGATATACGGTCCAGGGTTTTATACTCCGTAATTTTCCGCTCCCGTTGAAGTGCGGGACATTGCGACGAGCAGGGAGGATGGTTCTGACCACAGTTGACGCAGATGGGAGGCGGAGTACATGAGGCGCCCGGATGTGCTGGACGCCCGCAGTCCCTACATGTAGCACTGGACATACAACGGTAAGACATGTGGCCGAACTTCCAGCATTGGAAGCACCGCACAGGGGGAGGAATATAAGGCCGCACATCAACACGGTAAACCATCACCTTGACCTTTTCGGGCAACGTATCACCCTCAAAGGCCAAGATGAAGGCACCAGTCGCGACCCTATTATCCTTTGGGCCCCTATGGATGCGCCGGACAAAATGAACGCCTCGTCGTTCAAGGTTCGCCCGTAGCTCGTCGTCTGTCTGGAGCAACAAATCCCGGTGGAAAATTACTCCCTGAACCATATTCAGCGACTTGTGGTGAGTGATGGTCACCGCAACGTCACCCAGCTTGTCACAAGCGAGTAGCGCCCGTGACTGGGCCGGGGATGCTGTGTGAATGAGTACAGAACCGTTGCGCATTTTAGAAATTGAGTCCACTTCCCCAAACCTGTCCTCCAGGTGGTCAACAAAGAACTGAGGCTTCACTGCCGTAAAAGATTCCCCATCAGTCCTTGTACACACTAAATATCGAGGTGAATATTGCTCATTTCCGGTAGCAGCCCTGCGTTCCTCCCAGGGCGTGGCCAAGGAAGGAAACGACTTGGGGTCATAAGAAGAGGCATGAAACTTCCCACGCTTAGAGACGGTGGTTGTACGTCCACCAACGTGTTCTTTTGCTCGTTTCATTTCGTTCCCACGAGCAGCTAGGGATCTAAAGGTCCACCCAGACAGAGCCCCGCTTGCCTGGGTAAGCCTTATACAACTGAGGTGCGGCAGGTTCCTCAGAGGTTGCTCGCTAGCGGCTGTTCAACCTCAACAGCCATGCATCTCCTCGGCACGTAGCTCACCTTGAGATTGAGGTTTTTTTTTTTTTTTTTTTTTTTTTTTTTTTTTTTTTTTTTTTTTTTTTTATAGAGGTTTGTACCGTCCTCGCGACCCGGGCGATTAAGCCAAGATCCCCGGGCTCTGAAACGTACAACGTTCCACCGTCGCGCCGAACGATGGTCGTTGAAGCACGCACAGAGCTTACGGTGTAGCGGACTGTTGGCGCGACACAGCCCACAGCTCAGGACCCCGGGTTCGCCAAGCCCGTACTCAGCAAATTAATGCTGAGCCCCTGAGGGGCGAAAGAGTGGAAAGAAAACAAAAAGTGCCCATTAACTTAAATCTGAGGCAGTTAATGTTATTCCATAAAGAAACAAAAATAAATGGTTATATATTTACCAACGTAATCTTTTTTTATTTGTATATTTTACGAATTATTGGATCGAAGCATATTAAGTCCAACACATTTTCTTTAAATTTGATGAACTCCACAAGGAATTTATTTTACTTCTTCACGTACATAGAAATACACCTCAAATCTGCAAAATTTTAAAATTTGTGAAATGTTCCTCAGGTTATGAGTAATCAGTTTTCTGCTTCTGTAAAATTTAGTTTTTTGGACATAATACGATTTGAAACGATGCTCCTCAAACATGACATATATATACACACACACACACACACACACACACACACACACACACACCGGCTATTACGGCTCCACCTTCCGAATATTTACGACGAAGCAGACATTCGAGATCTTTGGAAACTATTCCTATCATACGCCATCTTGCTTTGTGTATTTCATTATTTTGTTATTATTACTCATGAGTTGTGATTTCAGAGCAATAGCGGACTGAAGAATTAACAAAAACACGCCAGTCTGAGTACGATTAACTATAATCTGGGGTCCTGAAGTGCCACATTAGCATTAATTTTACATTCAGTAACAGGAGTTTTGAGGCATAATACTTAGCTTTCCGCCGTAATGGATCGCGTTTTAGATTGTGAAAAAATTGGCGGTAGTTCTCTACCCGCATACTACAATTTTTAATGTACATGTCAACGAATTGCAAACATAACTGACGGACATGTACATAAAATGGGCAGATACTGTAACAATTTGTAAAGGAGTGATGTTACTAGTAATTACAGTAGTACTTAACCTATATACGAAACGTTATGTGGAATTTAGTAGTAGCACACTTTTTTCTGTTCTTTTTAGCTATAAAAGGAAACGATGTGACAGTTTGAAACAGAATATTTTGCACTTGATTTTAGCGCAGAATGAAGTAACATGGACACAGTCATACCTTAATTACAGGAAAGGTAAATCTACATTAAAAACGTGCATAGAAACCATGCTTAAGAAAAAGATTTCAGTAGATGCATTGATTCTAATTGGCGACTTTCAACATATTGCATAGGGGAAAAAAAAAAAGAAAGATAAAAAAAGAAGAAAGAAAAGTCCAAGGCAATTTGTTGCAATTTGTGAACTTCAGTATAATTAAGAAACAGTTGCCACAGAAATCTAGTAGGGTACACGTATGAAAATACTAGTATCAGCACGTTGTATACAATATTCATTATCCCAGTACTTCCGCAGTTTATGTGCCTGTGCATGTTTGCAATTCGTTGGTACGTATTTCATGGCATGTTCGTGAAATACTCTTAGAACAGACGCACATTGAAGAGGGAGGACTCTTACATGTGCACAACTCTGATTATCACAGAACATAGCTTTATTTAATTAATCGGAGTGCCCGAAAACAATTTAGAACCCAAGGTGAAAATAAAAAAAATTGTCAGTGGTGGGACGGGAAGTACTGTCCATGTGTATATACCTAAAAATCTAGCGTGATATCCATTACGCTATGTCAAACAGCTGAATTTTGCCAGCCCAAACCCTCCTGTCATTAAATGTTATTTGCTAATGTACCACTTTCAAACACCAGATTATAATTAATCGTACTAAGAATGACGACTTTGTAATTCTTCAGTGCGCTATTGCTTTGAAGTAACAACGCCTGAGTTATAATAAGAAAATCATCAAATACACAAAAGCAAGATGGCGTATTCCAGAGTGAGTTTCAACTCGATCTGGAATCGTCGACTTCGTAGCAGTTTGGTAACCTTCGTTAATTTTCGGAAGTGAAGCTGTAGTAGCTGGTCAGTATGTAAGATTAAGTGTTAATAAAGTAATAGAAGAAGAAGAAACAACCTTCTGCCTAGTTTCAGTATTTAGTGCAGCTTAATTTACAAAAGCAGCAGAGGTGTTGTCTACATCTACATACATACTCCGCAATCCAAGGTAAGGTGCGTGGCGGAGGGTACACTGTACCGTTACTAGGCGTTTCCTTTCCTATTCCACTCCCAAATAGAACGAGGAAAAAAAGAATGCCTATATGCCTCCGTACGAGTCCTAATTTCTCTTATCTTGTCTTTGTGATCACTACGCGAAATGTAAGTAAGCGGCAGCAAGATCATACTACACTCAGCTTCAAATTCCGGGCCTCTAAATTTACTTAACAGAAATTCACGACTTTCCTCCAGCGATCCCCAATTGAGTTGTCGAAGCATTTCCGTGACACTCGCGCATTGGTCGAACCTACCAGTAACAAAACTAGCTGCTCGCCTCTGAACTGCTTCTATGTCTTCCTTTAAACTGATCTTCTGCGGGTCCCAAACACTTGAGCAATACTCAAGACGTGGTCGTACAAGCGTTTTATACGCGGTCTCCTTTACAGATGAAGTACATCTTTCTCATAATTCTCCCAATAAACCGAAGTCGGCTGCCCGCCTTACTCACAACTGTCCTTACATGTTCGTTCCATTTGATATCGCTCTGCAATGTTACGCCTAGATATTTGAACGACGCGACAGCATCAAGAAGCTCACTACTAATGCTGTATTCGAACATTATGGGATTGTTTTTTCTACTCATGCGCATCACCTTACATTTTTCTACATTGAGAGCTAGCTGCCATTCTTCGCACCAATTAGAGATTTTGTCCAAGTCATCCTATATGCTATTACAGTCAAAGACGACACCCTCCCATACACCACAGCATCATCAGCAAACAGCCGCAAATTACAACTTACTCTGTCCATCAGATCATTTATATAGATAGAAAATAATATTGGTCCTATCACACTCCCCTGGGGCACGCCTGACGATACACTCGTCTCTGATGAACACTCGCCGTCGAGAACAACGTACTGCGTTCTATTACTTAGGAAGTCTTCCAGCCAGCCACAAATATGTGAACCTATTCCATAAGCTCTTATCTTCGTTACCAGTCTGCAGTGAGCGACCTCGTCGAACGCCTTTTTGAAGTCGAGAATAACACAATCCGCCTGTTGCCCTACTGTAAATGGATAAGTAACACTGATTTTGCAATGACCTAAAATACAAGGAACTTATTGATTATTTATCAATAAAAATCATACCATAAAAACAATTCCAACATTTTTTAATCAGTCTTAGATGGGTTTGTCGATAAACAACAATTCTGATACCAGTCTCTCTCTCTCTCTCTCTCTCTCTCTCTCTCTCTCTCTCTCTCTCTCTATATATATATATATATATATATATATATATATATATTATTTAGCACGTCGCGTTTCGGGAAATGATTGCCCTTTTCTAGTGTGTTTTTGTGCTATCCCATTTAGTTGCAGTGTTTCTGATGTGTGAAGTTCTGCATTATTTTACTGCCTTTACTGCAATGATTAAATTGCACACATTTTTAGTTATTGCTCGGAGTTTATACACAGTAAACAGCGAAATCTTTTGCAGATAAATCATTGCAGTCAAGACAACAAAAAACGCAGAACCTCACACCTCTGGAACATCGCAACTAAATGAGATAGCATAACGACGCCCTTGAAAATGGGAATTATTTCCCAAAATGCGTCGTGCTAAGTTGTTCTTGTTATTGTTGTTGTGCTTCTCAGTCCGCAAAATGGTTTGATGCAGCTCTCCACGCTACCCTGTCCTGTACAAGTCTCCTTATCTGAGAATACTTTCGACAACCTACATCCTTTTGAATCTGCTTAATGTATTTGTCCCTCGGTCTCCCTCTACGATTTTTACCCCATACGCTTCCTTCTAATGCTAAATTGACAATTCCTTGATGTCTCAGAATGTGTCCAACCAATCTATCCCTTCTCTTAGTCAGGATATGCCATAAACTCCTTTTCTCCCCGATTCGGTTACGCATCTCCTCATTAGTTACATGATCTACCCATCTAATTTTCATCATTCGTCTGTAGCACCTCATTAGTTACATGATCTACCCATCTAATTTTCATCATTCGTCTGTAGCACCACATTAGTTACATGATCTACCCATCTAATTTTCATCATTCGTCTGTAGCACCACATTTCAAAAGCTATTACCTTTTTATCAGAACTGCTTGTCGTCCACGTTTCACTGCCATACAATGCTACACTCGAGACAAATGCTTTCAGAAAGGACTTCCTAACATTTAAATTAATATTGGATGTTAACAAGTTTCGCTTATTTAGCAACGCTTTTGTTCCCATAGGCATTCTGCATTTTACATCTTCTTTACTTCGGCCATCAGAAATTATCTTGCTACCCAAGTAACAAAACTCGTCTACTACTTTTGTCTTGTTACCTAATCTAATTCCTTCAGCATCGCCTGATTTTCTGAAATTCCATTCCATTACCTTCGTTTTACTCTTGTTAATGGTCATCTTATACCTTCCTTTCAGGACACTGTACATTCCATTCAATTGCTCTTTCAGAGCCTTTGCCGTCTCTGACAAAATTACTTTGTCATCGGCAAACCGCAAACTTTTTATTTCTTCTCCTTGAACTTTAATGCCCTCACCAAATTTCTCCTTCCATTCCTTCACTGCCTGCTCAATGTACAGATTGAACAACATTGGGGAAAGGCTACAACCCTGTCTTACTCCCTTCCCAACCTCTGCGTCCCTTTCTTGCCCTTCGATGCTAATAACCGATGTGTGTGTTTTGTATAGGTTGAATATAACTCTTCGCTCCCTAGTAAAATATAAAAAATTCGTGGCTGGTTGCAATTGTGATTTATAACAAACCCTCTGCTGTCACAGTCGCAGACTTTTAGAATCGATTTTCCAGTCGATAAAATGAGGTCAGTCTTACACGGTTCTATTTTTGCAGGGCGAGTTCGTCCAGGGTTTTTGGGAGTTCCCCATTTCCACGTATTTGCCAGCTCGCAGCTTCGCACAACACGCCGTTAGAGCAGTATTTCCTAGACCCGAAGGAGGGGGGCGTTGTTGTAGTGGGCTTTGTCAACCAAATCCTGCAGGCAGCACGCAGCAGGTAGTCCCGCGCTGTTTGCGCCCCCTGCAGAGGATTACGGTAACTTGGGGGGACGGGCGAGTTAGCGGGAGGGGGCCAAGGCTTTGGCAGGGGAAGCCGCCTGCCCCACCTGCAAGAGCCTGTCTGTCAAAACAGGATTTGCCGACCTGCATCCGCCATCCCGGCCCGCTATACAGCCGACGTCTGCGCGCATCCCGTGACACACACGAGTCGTACAACAGAAGCGTACGATCAATTTTTTTTAGCCTTCCTATGATTGTAGTATATAGGGTTGGGCTAAACTGTGATTTTCCGATATCAGTGATGTCTGTGACTGCTACTTTTAGATATCTGTGATTCTTACTTGCTGTTTACAGTCGCAGTGTACAAATCCTCGACATGTATCCTTCCGCACTCAAACTGCGATTTCGGTGACTTTGAATGCTACTTCCGTGATTTCTGCTTCTTCTGTGACTTTGGCGATGTGTGTGGCAAATCCAATATATATTATCGATAACAGAGTCCTCGTCCTACATGAAAATATATACAAAAAAGACTGTCGATGCTCCATTTGCGTGTAATGTTCGGCTTATTTACACATGGTCAAATGTCAATTAGTCTTTTAAAAGCTATTTCAGTGTTTGGTGTGTAATGTATAGTTAAAAGTTATTCGCAAGTAATGTGTAACAGAAATTGGCAAGTACACCTATAGTCTACCTTAACAGAAACATTCGTAAGATTAGGCATACAGCAACTGTGTCAGTGTAACGAAAGTGCTGTGTTCTTGCCTTTAGAATGTATGAACAGATTTTTTTTAACATTGTGTGATAAAAGTCACCAATTTGAAACGGATAAGTAAATGTGAAATACACCATGAGTGACTTCTGAAAATTCTGTTTTCCCTTTAAAACCTTTCGGCATCACTACATATTCTGCAAAATAACTATATAACTTGCGTTATATTTTACTAATCGACGTGCCGACCTAGCGTGCTAATGTTGGCAACTAAATCTTCATTTTATAAGAATTTTTAATTTACTGGCTGTACAGGGTTACACACAAGAAACCTTATAACAACAGATCAAGAACAACATTGATTATTTATTTTATGATAAACAAAATATTATTTCCATCATTCTATGCGATTTAGATTTCTAGGATTATTCATCGGTCGTTGCCAACATAAGAACACTAGCCACCACTACAGTAAATAAAAGTTTTACAAAAAGGAGAAAGACGAGAAACAACATTCCTAAACCTAAAACAAATCTGATTAAATAAAACTTTCCATTGCGCAAAAAACTTGTTGATTTTCAAGTGTAATATTTTTATAGAATCCTCTAAGATACAAGTTTACTCCTGTATCGCAGTACTTAACACAGTCCACACTGAAAATGGAGCTGTTCTACTGTTAAACATTTCGTGAAATTACTTAGTTGACCACTTGATACCACCTACTTGGAATTTTTATTTTATGTACGATGTACAATGCATGCAAAAATATTCGTCGAAACCAGATTTGCAATATCAGATACGTATTCTGAATTCGCGTAATAGTTTTAGGTTCTATGACGAAAAATGATTTTAAACAGGGATCAAGTCCGTAATACAATACTTATTTGGCATTCACATTTGTTGTCTTTACCTACTATAACCTAAAAACATACATGCCAGGCTTTCATTGACAACATATAAATGCTGCCGCCAGGTAAAATAGTGCCACTAAGTGTAAACATTTTCACAAAGAAAATTATCTTCTTGCTTATTAATTCGACAACATCCCTAAACAACACACGAGTGAAAGTATGACAGTTGGTCAACAAGTAGCATAAGGCGGAATATTAAACGCTATTCTCAGTTGCTACTTGCGACTCTTAATCGCGACTTTTCACTGAAATCGCAGTTTGGACCAGTGAGGACGTTCGAGCTCACTGGTTTGAGCCGATGGCATTCGACCAACACATACACAAAAAGCCACACATACACGAGGCAGACAGCGGGAAGCTAGAAGTACCAATTTCGGCCAACAGATGGCAGCCGGCAAAGTCTAAACTGCGCCTCTTAGTTGCTACTTGCGACTCTTAAACGCGATTTGTCACTGAAATCGCAGGTAGACTCTACAGCCTGCCCAATGCAAAGAGATTAGTACAAACTTCGACCAACAGATGGCAGAGTGCAAACTGCTTCTTCTTGTGACTTTGCTACTTTTAGTTGCTACTGCGCTTCTAAGCTGCGACTGAAATATCAGTCAGATTCTGTAAAGTTACGACTGTGAAAAATGCTACTTCTAAATGACTGTGACTCTTAACAGATACGCGATTTTCGACCCATCCATAGTAGTATATAACCATATCATATGCAATGGTCTTCTACAGCGATGAGCACCATTTACGTTTGTAAGAAGTCTGAGTTCTAAAGCAAGTTTTAAACGATGCACGAACGTGTAATAGATTGATAAGTTACGTTAATAGCGGCCGTCTGTCGTTTGAACGGCTGCACTAGCATGATCGCGCTAGTATCTAAGCGATAAAGAAATAGGGCCAGTTCTAAATTCGGTACTAGTGTGTTCACTGCGCATGCGCAAGCTATCAGGTGTCAGCTCTAGTCTCCGCTCCAGTTAGTCCGCCATTTTCCTTCGTATATAATATATAAAGCAGAGTGTCCGTATATTTGTACGTGTTGCATACAAATCTAAAGTTTTGTTCCAATATTTTTCAAATTTTGTACACGTAAGCTTCAATCCATCAGATAGGTCGCCGAAGTGTAAGAATCACGTACGATACATGGTTCACAACATATGACGTCATAAACAATGAGGTGCGCAGAAAACTGCTGCATTTAGCAACAATTCTGCTCATTTTTTCCTAAACCACTGGACAGATTTCAACCAAATTTGGGACACACATTCCTTACCGTGAGGTGCAATTGCTGCAGGGTTAACAATCATATAAAGGTAAAGCAGTCATCAATCCGAAGATTGGTTTGAACACCACAGTGCTTTACTAGGCATGGTCCTTTGGAGGTGGTATGCCGTTGCCTTCCTCCGACCTTCGAATTGACTTACCCAGCCAGTTATAGGGGGACCTACAGTTTAACGTGGGTTCCGAACCACGGTGCTACTCGGTATTTTTCACATGAGCGATACTGCCAGAGGTGAAAGAAGTGGAAAGTGACAGATAAAAATCCTAGGACCTGGCGGGGATCGAACCCGGGTCTGGGTTCTACCACTGTGCAGCCGAGGCGCACTAACAATCATATACGACACATGATTCAGAAGATACGACGTCATAAACAATAGGATTTGCAAGAAACTGCCACATAATGCGGCGAGACTTTATAAATACGAGAATCAGAGTACTTAGCGACTTGCAACAAACTTTATACATAATTTCAAATTTTCATTTAACAACTCTCTCGCGGTCAACCATAGCAAAATGATGAAAGGAAAAAAGTTTCTCGCTTACTACTTTTCCGCTGTTTATTGAGTAAAACTACGGCTCTCTCGGTATGACGTTACAATTTATAATTTGTACACTACAAATTGTAGCCGCAGGAAATTTTACATGTAGTTCCGTGTACCTTCTAAGTTGTATCAGAGTACGACAGGTAGTTCATGAGATACGAGCACATGAACAGTAACGTTCATGGAAAACCGCCCCATCACGCACCACATTTTAATCTATTACTTTTTTACTACTACGTGTATTCAAGAGATCTTACAGACATACAGCCTTTATACAAATAAATATATACCTGAAAAATGGCAGAGGTAATTAAATAAATACCCGGGCAACGCCGGGTTTTCAGCTAGTTTACGTATTTTTGCGGTTTGTCGAAGTTTATGATCAGAATGTATCCACAATGTATTTCTAATGGCGGCATTCACATTGTCCGTTACCAGGCGTCATCTCACGTCAACATCACGTTAAGATTTCTCTACAAGATTGTTTTCAATGAACGGTCGTCTGCTGACATCGGAAGTTAACCTATTTTCGTCACGCGATTTTCATATTACAGTCGACGATTTCACGGTCTGCACGCAAATTTGTCTTATTAATCTTTATTTTATTATTATACTTTGGTTTAGCGGTAAATTGCAAATGTTTCATGACGACTTAAATATTTATCTCAATTGAGTGCCCACCTAAAACCGAGGTCGTATATCTGAAACCGAAAAATGGTTTATGTTTTGCAATATTGTAACAGAAAAGACTGAAGCCAATTGTTTATTAGAATCAGATTGTAATTTGATGACGCAATTTTCAATAATTGGCATTTTAAATGAAAAAGTCAGTCAAATGAAAGACAAAAATTCGGTTGTGCATAACGTTATTAACAATTTCAATGGGCAAATCGTAGTAGATAAAGGAAAGAAGGTCTATTTACGCTCTTATAAATATTGTTGCATGTGTTCATATGTTTATAGATGTCAATGTTTTGAAATGTTTCACTTCCCAGCACTTTACCACACTAAGTTGACCAAAAGCATACATTGCAAGGTTTTCTTTGGCCGTCAATAAGATTTACGTTGTTTCCTCAATTCCAATATTAAACTATGACTTCCTACGTAACAGATCGCCAGTCATAACCTAGCTTTCAACATCGGGTATTACTGTCCGATTAAGTTTACCGTCTAAACACACTGCCGCAAGATCTTGCATGAGTTTGTAGTTCAGGACCAGTATGCTAGGAGCGCTTCAGTAGAGTATTATCTATCTTGTTTACTTTCGTTCATCGTTTAAAAAGGGCTTAAGAGTTTTTTCAAAATCATACGAGAGCGCCAGAGTTCAAGAGTGAGGTGAACGGCAACCGGTTAAGGTGGAAAATTCTGAATGCGTTAGTCTTTTCATTTTGTGTTCCTCAGCTTCCATCAAACACTATGATAATACTTCTGTCGTTGTTCACTGTCTTGGTGACGGCTCCATTTCAAATTAAAAACAACATAGCCTAAATGACTGTAGGTGCCAATCTGTGGTCCAAGGAGCATAAGTGGTCCGCAGGAGCAAAACTACGATCAGCGAATGATATAAAATTTGAAAGTGCTATTAAGTTTTAATTATTAATTCCTTCTTACGTTGTCAGTCAATTGTACTCTGCGTCACTGGTGATGATGCAAGTGGTACCATCTGAAATATGTTCTTTTTTCTCTCCTGGTATCGTAAACGCTTACTGAATTCCAAAATGACAGAAACTGTAAGAACGCATTACATTAATCTTCTTGGGCAGTTCTAAAAAGCAAAATCTTACAGTAAGCCTGGAAATTATTTTCCGATATCTTACGATTTTCTCCATGATTTCTCTATGTGAACATAGGTTATGTACTTTAAAAATAATCCACGAATCGACAGAAAGTAAGTTTTTAAATGCGTGTAGCTTTCAGCAACAGTATTAGGCCTAAGATTACTGACCATGAAAATACTACGAAAGCCCTAAAATCACATAATAAATACAACTTACTTTTGATTTTAACGAATACATTAAAAGTTTTGATTAAATAATGATATTTTCACTCTGCAGCGGTGTGTGCGCCGATATGAAACTTCCTGGCAGATTGGAAGCGCTCTACCGACTGTTCACAGTTTATTTTTATATTGGCACTTTTTTTTTTCCTCGGACCTTATGGTCATGTTCACAACAAAGTGGTCGCTGTTCTAAAAATGGCCGAGAACCACTCTCCAATGCAGATACGAACTAAATGTGAATCCGCAGAACAGTTGACAGTCACGCGTGGCCCATTCCACGAATAGGAAACAAGATAGACATGCTCCAAAACTAGTAAAAATATCGTGTTTATTATTCTACGCACACCGGTAAAACTTCAATGCGTTGGATGATTGTTTAAAAAATAACTGTCTCGAAATCAGCGTCGAGAAGCTAATTTTGTGGTTCGAGCTCTTTCTTCTGTGTTTGCTTCGTAATATATGGTACGAATGATTGATTGTACTGGGAGATTTCTAGTTAGCTAGTAGTGAGCTTCTTGATGCTGTTGCGTCGTTCAAATATATAGGCATAACATTGCAGAGCGATATGAAATGGTACGAACATGTAAGGACACTTGTAAGGCGGACAGCCGACTTCGGTATATTGGGAGAATTTTGGGAAGATGTACTTCACCTGTAAAGGAGACCGCGTATAAAACGCTTGTACGACCGCGTCTTGAGTATTGCTCCAGTGTTTGGGACCCGCAGAAGATCAGTTTAAAGGAAGACATAGAGGCGGTTCAGAGACGAGCAGCTAGGTTTGTTACCGGTAGGTTCGACCAATGCGCGAGTGTCACGGAAATGCTCCGGCAACTCAATTGGGGATCGCTGGAAGAAAGACGACGTTCTTTTCGTGAATTTCTGTTAAGTAAATTTAGAGGGCCGGAATTTGAAGCTGAGTGTAGTATGATCTTGCTGCCGCCTACTTACATTTCGCGTAAAGATCACAAAGACAAGGTAAGAGAAATTAGGGCTCGTACGGAGGCATAGAGGCATTGTTTTTTCCTCGTTCTATTTGGAATGGAATAGGAAAGGAAATGCCTAGTAGTGGTACAGTGTACTCTCCGCCACGCACCTTACGGTGAATTGCGGAGTATGTATGTAGATGTAGTTTCGCTAATGACGCTGCTGAACGACTGATGTTCTGCACTCTATCG